>NDGM011102556.1:0-10646 GCA_002564305.1 Octomys mimax | reverse complement strand
GACCTTGCACCTTGCCAGGCAAGCACTTATTCCACTGAGCTATCTCCCCAGCCCTAGATTGGTGGTTTTGATGCTCGGTGAAGCATGGGAATTCAGGAAAGTGTCTTTGTTGGTACCTGGATTTGTCTCTTCAGGAGTCTCACTGTGGTACAGCTTTGGATTTGTCACACTTAGGAATACAACTACATACATGATTTCATTCTCAAAACCAGATTGTATTTAGGTATCCAAATATACTCTGTATAAAGAATTTTTTGTTCAGTTAAATGACTTATAATTTAATTTTATCATGTATGTAATATGACAACAATAAAGGTTAAAATTATTCCCCCTCCCCAAAAAAATTACTAACATTTAGCAAGAGGATCCCAAAGTTCCAACTCAGATAACACTTGGCTGTCATGGGCAGCAAGAGCTGGCCCTTCCCACTGCTCTTTCCCTGCTTTCCCTTCTTCCCAAGAGCACTGGCTGCGGCCTGATGGAATTTCCACCAATGGCCTCAGCCCTTTACATTTAAATGGATTCCAAAAATAGCTTTCATCTCCCATCAGTTCCTGGCTGGCAAGTGTGCTGGAATTCAGGTGTCCTGTTCGCTGTCCCACATCTTCCTCAACCTGGCATCTCACCAGCAGAGTCTCCAGAGAAGACAGAGAGCTCTTTGTGCTGTGCAGGGCTGTGCCAATTTGCAGCGGGGTTTCCGCATTCTTAGGGCTGGGTTCAGAGGTGCAGCCTGCACCATTCTCCCTGGCAAGTCCCCCTCATCTCCTTGCTTACTACTTCCGGCAAGGTCAAAGCAAGCTCTAGAGACCCAGGGAACAGCGGGAGCTGGGCTGATGCCCACATCAGAGAGACCTTCTCCAAATGAGGTACCAACCTTGTCAACAGACCACGTCCTGGGCTAGGATCCGGGCAGCTGTAGGGGAGACTGTGGCACCCGAGCACTGGCGCAATAGGCTCATCTTATCTTCGGTTTTGCTTTCTGTGCTTGCTTCCAATTATTTTGGGTCAACCATGGTCCAAAAGTGTAAAATGGAAAATTTCAAAAATGAATAACTCATACATTTTAGACAACTTTTATTATATTGGATTTTTATAATTGTTCTGTGCCACTATTAGTTATTGTTGGCAACATCAAACTGCGTCTAATTTATAAACGTTTACCGTAGGGATGTGCAAGGGGTGATGGAAAGACGCTGAGAACATTTAAATAAAAAGAAACTAATTGCAGTAAAAGACACCTTGCCCAGAACAATAGGATAAGAGTGTTTTGAGGGGGATTAATGGCAACTTGACTCTTACTGTAATGTTTTTACAATATAAAGTCATTAAAACTTAAAATTAAAAGGGCCAGCCAAATAGTTCGGTGGATTAAAGTGCCCGCAAGTATGTGCAGGGGCTGAGGCTTTGATTCCAGGCCTGCCGTGCTGGCCCCGTCCCCAGGGTGCACTGAGGTGGCGATTGAGACTAGGCGTGGTGGCGCGCACCTGTAATCCCAGCTCTTGGGAGGCTGTAAACAGGCAGATCACTACRAGTCCGATCTAGTAGTGAGACCCTGAACACCCTGCAGACCCTTCCCTACAGAAAATAAATAAATAAATAAATAAATAAATAAAATATTCATTTTCTGATCATTTTTCATATGTGTGTGGAAAAAAGAATAGGGTTCCATGCTAGAAATGGCCTCAGGATGAGGGGTGATGTACTAACACTTGTCAGGAATTTACTGGGTTTACTGTTTATTTTATTTTGTTTTCCCCAACCCCATCATATATTAGGGTGGAAGTACCATATTTGTTTTGCAAGTGAACTTGGGGTATACCGTGTTCCCAGGGTTGATCAGGAAATAGGAAAGTGGCCCACATTCACAGCTCTTGGCAGGAGAATAAGCTAGCGTAATCCATGAAAAAGACAGTTTTGCCATGCTTACTTAGCTTCAAAAGCTTAGAAATATTTCATATCCCTTTAGGAAAAAAAATCCCTTCATGGTGTGAGGGGAAGCGCACTTCTATAACAAATGCTGTAAACCCACTCCTGCTTACAGAAAACAGAGGTTGGCGATTTGTCCGAGAGCTGCAAGGGAAGAACCTGAGGGCCCATTCGCCAGACAGCCCCCATAGCAGTGATGCACCTCTGCACGGCAGCAGCTGCTGGTGTGCGCACACTTGTGGGTGTGGCCGTGCTGCAACACAACCAGACTTTCTGTTGGATGCCAAAAAGCTATCCTTAAAGATGCACAAAGCATGCGATCCCAGCACTCTGGTGAGAGAATACCGAGTTTCAGTACGGCCTGGCCAACGTAGCAATTTGATGAGAACCTTTCTTAAAATAAAGTTACAAAGGGGTGGAGATGAGGCTCACTGCGATGGCCCTAGGTTCCATCCCCAGACTTACACACACACACACACACACACACACACACACACAGGCACACACACACCCCACAATTTACTTTGTGTTGACATCAAAAACAGACAGCAGAGGGTGTCTGGTGTGCAGTCCATGGCTGGCTGCCCCCAAGCTTACAGCACTGGTCTCTTCTTTGCTCCCCAGCCCTGATCAACGTGGTAGCTCCTGGTCGGCCCTTCTCCAGTGGTGACCCGGGGGTTCAGCATCTGTCTGTTCTGTGCTCAGCCCTCTCTGGTCCTCTCTTGGGGCACTGTGCAGATTTGCAAGGTGGCCTGCAGTTGGAACATGTCACTTCCCGCACATTCCCTGGGCCAGAAGCCAGGCACACATCCACAGGGGGCTGGTGACCCAACGCAGTGTGTTGAGGGATCAACCACTAACATCTGATGTTCACACGTATTGCATCGCCAGGCTGGGAGCTAGGCTAGGCTGAAGGGCTTGGCAGTAGCAGCAACATTTTCCCATTTAATTTTGTACCTATGGTGTGTTAGCGGCTATACTGAAATTATATTACATTTTCAGAAACCCCTCTGAAAGAGGTGCTGTTATTCTCATCTTTTGCGTGGGGATACTGAGCACCCCAGGCACTCTTGGTCACACAGCTGGGAGGTGGGGTAGCCAAGATAACTGAGACTCTACTCTTTCAGCAGCCACCAGGCTAGCTGCTTCCGTACACTGTGGCCAGGTGCTTAACAGTCCAAATCTAATTCTACTTTCCAGGGTGGCCCAGGGCCCAGGGCCAGGTCTGTCCTGCAAACCACACTGGCTCTGGGGCCTGAGAGGGAGCTCAAGCATCCCCTTTCAGCCTGTCCATTCCAGAGTTCAAAGCTCTTCCCTGGCTTCTGAGGACCTGCCCAGACAGCTCTCCCCTTGGGAGGAAGGCAAGGAAACAGGCCTGATCACCCTGTCATTTCACAACGGGGATACCAAGTGCTTGACTTGTTAGGTCCACCCATACTGCTGGGGGCAGGCTGGAGAAGCCTCCCGCTCCTCGCCGCTCCCGGTGCTGAGAAAGCCAGGCACAGCCTTTCCCGAGTTTCCCAATATCCTGAGACATCAGAGAGAAGCAGATGGATGTGGGTAGGCTTGGGGGATTTGATTTATAAATTGCACTTAAATCCAGGTGCCAGTGGGAACAGCACACCAGCCCATGGAGGTCTGGGGGGTTTGGTTGAGTTAGGTCCCTCTGAGAGTCCGTTTCCCTTATCCACAAAGGAGAACCTCTTCTGAAACTGAGGGATGGTGGTATATATAAGGCTGGCAGAGGAGAAAGCATGCCACTGATGAAATGTAGGGGTGCCCTTGGCTTAGGCGAGCTTGGCATGCAGTCCTTGCCTGGCTGGCACTGGGAGATGGAGAACACCAGCCCTGCCTAGAGGAAGAGAGTCTGGGCTCCTGATTCAGCCACTATGCCAGCTCAAAAGACCAGAGGCCGGGGGTGAGCCTGTTTTAGGGGGGCTCACACAATGGCTGGCAGGCCCTCCCACCAGGAAAGGAGTCCTCTCTTGGCAGAAGGTGCCCTACTGGGTCTCCCTGGTACCTGCTTAATGATAGGCAGGGTTGGAATCCTGGATATACACCCATGTGAGAAGAGCAGTCTTCCCAGTGGGGTGGAACAGGGAAGAGATGGCATTCTAGGGAGTCTGTCCTCATTAGCCCAGACCTGCAGGTGAGCCCTAGGCACCTGCCCCTCCTGCTCCTGGGACTCCTTCCTGTTTGTCTCCTCTTATGCACTTTGTCCCCCCTGAGGGGTGGGGTGGGCTGAGCAAGCATTTGCCACAGGCATGAGCCAGCTGCCCGTCAGGGGCTCCCTGAGCTCTGCCAGCTGGGCTGGAGAAGCAGGCAGCCCGGAGGGCCCAGGCTCCCCTCCAGTCCCAGGGAGTGTCCTTGAGGTTTGGGGGACTGTGCTCAAAGGCCCTGGGCTGTTCTTGCCAGCACTTCCATAGTTTGGCATTTTCTGGTGGATTAATAGCTTTTGTGTTTTTCTTCTTCCGCTCCTGGAGAATCAGATCTAGAAGCTCGGAGACTCCACTCATTTGGTTCTTTGTGAGCTGAGATGGGTAGGCTGCCAGTTCCAGAAGATATCAGGCCCTACGCCTGGAGGTCTGTAAGGAGAAAGACTCTTTGCAGGTGAGAGGAAAAGAATCTTGCAATGGGCAGATTAGCTTGGATTAATTACGTAGGTCCTAAACCGCACCCCAAATGTCCCTATAAATCAGAGGCAGAGGAAGATGGGACTTGCAGACCCAAAGGAAGCCTGAGCATGGAGTTTGGAGCAAGTGGAGTGGCACAGTCACAGGGCACAGCATTTTGGTACCCACCAGCAGCTGCAGGAGACAAACATGTGTACTCAGAGCCTCGGAGAGGCAGGGCCCAGCCTGCACCTTGACTTGGGCCCAGGATGCTGGTTTCTGACTTCTGGTGACCAGGACTGTGTAGAAACACTTCTCTGCTGGTGTAAGACCCCCAATTCTATAGCAATTTGATACAATAGCAACAGGAAATTAATGTAGCCCTCTACTCCAGTGTCTGGGGGGTAACGGACAGAGAATATTTGTTGAAAGAATAGACAAATGCTCTTAACTAAGCAAGGATGCCAGGCAGCGTGGGCTTCCTGTTTGGCACTCCTGTCCCTGTGTTGTAGATAGTTCTGTCACACACGTGGCCATGGTAGGAACTGCTTTTGAAAGCCAACTCCTTTTGGCAAAGTGATGGCAGAGGCCAGAGGCGGCTGGCCTCTGGCCTGGCTTGGTCCACAGAAATACTTTGTTTGGCTGGCATAGAATGGTGTGTGTGCATAAATTAGATATCAGTATTTCAATACAATTTGGGAAATTTTACATAAAATCAAGATTTCCAATTCTTGTTGAGAAATCAGACAGTTTTTCAGTTCCAGCTGCACCCACAAGGGCCCAGTGGCTGGGACCTCAAAGGTGGCTGCTCCTGCAGCTCTGGCTTGGGCTCAGGTGGGACCACCAGGCTCCTCAGCTCCCCTTAGCTTTTCTGCACCGCAGGGAGACAGAAGGGCGCATTCCCTCAGAGTCGCATGAAGGGTACAGCGCCCCCTGCCGGTTGGACGGCTGCCCAGTGCATCCTTTATTAAAGATTCTAAAGCACTGGACATGGTGGTGTGCGCCTGTAATCCCAGCACTCCGGAAGGCTGAGGCAGGAGGATTGCAATCTCAAACTCAGCCTGGGTAATTCAGCGATTTTGCAAGGGCTTATCTCTAAATGAATAATTTTTTTTAAGGGGCTGAGGACGTAGGTCAGTGAGAAGGGCCTGGATTCAATTCTCAGTACGGCAATAAATAAATATTCTAAAGTGACCTGCTCAGGGGAACTCAGCTCCTTTGCAGCTTCCAGCCAGACGAGCTGTCTCTAGAAATCATCCAGTCATTTCCTGGAGGGCGGGAGATCTGAGCAAACTCCTGGGACTGCCCAGGCGTCCTCCCGCAGGCCTGCGGAGCTTGGGACTGAAGGCACGTTCATCCGCTTTCTCCAGCTCTCCCCGACCTGGCCCACGACAGCAGTGACCCTAAAGGAAGCCAAAAGCGCTAGCGCGGGAAAGAAATGCAGCAAAGCCCTTGGGGACCACCCAGGAAGAACTCGGAAGGTGCCGGGCTGAAGTGTGCCTGACCGCAGGCCTCAGCATACACGTGAGTGGGAAGAGAGCCATTCTCAAGGGCGAGAGGGCTGGTGGCCCCGAGCCAGCCACAGCCAAAGCAGCCCAAAAGACCCATCTGGTAAGGAGAACTTTAGAGTGGGGCTTCCACGAAATGAGCTGTGGCCACAGCTGCTGGCTGTGGGGCTGCTTTAGAACGGCTTCCCCTGGGTTCCTGAGAAGGAAATCTGAAACACGTGTGAGCACCTTAGTGCTAGCGGTAAGCCCCTCAGGGCCCTCTGCACTCGGGCTTGTCTGCTCAGCCTTTCTGAACAGGGTCTGGAGCAGCGAGGCTCCAGGGAGCCGAGCAACACGTCCAAGGAAAAGGAGGTGTGTCTCTGCGAGCACCTTGCTTAGCTTCTCCGAGCTTCCATGTTTCTCCTTGTAAACTGGGACTAGCAGGGCCTCCAAGGGATGCTGCAGGGTTGGACTGAGATGAAGAACTGCATGTGCTGGCTGTCACCGGGCAGTCGTGGACACTGGCACACTGGGTTCCTGTTTTAAGGCTGGGAAATTGCGTCCGAAGTGGGCTTTCAATTCCCCTGCCCAAGTGCTGCTTAAGTGCCACAGGGGTCAGAGTGGGGACAAATCAGCAGCTCTGTCCCAGCTCCTTCTGTTGTCCCTAACAGCAACCCGCTGACATGGACAACAAATGCCAAAGTGTGTGACAGGATGCATTTGTCCTAAGGACAGGCATTGAGGGGGTGGCTGGCTTTAGCAGACTTGCATCTAGGAGAGCCAGGGAGAGCCCAGCAGGAGCCATCCCTTTCGTCCCAGCTCCCCTCTGGAAGTGTGGCCTGCGTACCCACATGGCTCTTGGCACCTGGGCTCAGGCCTCAGGAGAAGGTGGCTGATCGGGAACTTTCTTGCTGTTGTATCTTCCATGAAGCTGGCTGCACGGTCCATTAGGCAACTCCAAGCTCCAGCCCAAAGCCCAAGGCCCAGCTGGACCACAGCCTCACCCTCAGGCCTTGAAGCTGCCTGGAGGGTCCTGCTCAGGCCAACCCCCCTATGCTGTGCTGCCCACCCCCCACACAACCCCCCACCGCCAACCTGCGAAATGCTGTGTTAGAAAAGGAGCCAGCCCACAAGCTGAATGTGCGTGTGCTCTCCATGCAGAGCGAGAAGAGCTATGTGTATGGTGTGAAGGGGGGCCTTTGCACCTCAAGGGGGTGGTGCTGAAACCTGGGGTGGCCCAGATTTCTGTCTTGCCTCTATCTCCTGGTGGAGTCTCTGGGTAACATGGTTTTGGAGAAAGCGCTTACCCAGGAAGGACGGACACCACAGAGATTCCTGCGCTTGATCCTGTTCTTGTTTGTTCCAGAGCTGGTGCAGCCCGTGGGAAGCAGGAAATGGCCATCCCAGGAGGGTTTGTCTCTATACCTTGGGGCCTGACTAATCCTGGAAGGTGCCCCTTTAAGGGGACATCAGGCAGAAAGGCAGAGATGGAATCCTTGGAGCCCTAGATATCTGGATAACACTTCCCTGCCTAGAAAGATGCTACAGACCCCTACTTGAGCCCTCACCTCGTAACGCCGAGGAGGGCCAGAGAGCTAACAAAGGCCACCACATCATATGACCAAAAGGAACAGCGGCGCTGAGTGGGGTTGCCTGGAGCTGTGGTGTACTGAACAACCTGAGCATGGATGTGACAGCGGGGTGAGACAAAGCTAGACCCTTGTCCTCTAATGCTATTTTCTTTGCTCCACTTTCTCTTGTATAAGGCTGGACCTTCTGTGCCTCTCTCTGGATCTGAAAAATGCCTGATGCATGAGCCTAAAATATTATGATTATTATAATGAGCAAATGGCAAAAATGGAGAAAGTTTACGCCTGACCCAACAGAACTTAAGATGCAAAAACAGCCATTACTTTTACAGCTGCTGCCACTACTCTAATAATATAGATGCTCTCCAGCTTGTATTAGGATTATGCTCTGATGAGCCTGCCCGAAGTTGAAACACCAGAAACTGCAAGTGTGCTTACCTCAGCGAACCTTCCGACTGGCCGAGCAGCACAGTGACTACAGCGGTGGTGATTTTCTTTACTGACTGTGTGGCCAGAAGGGGTTGGCACTGCCTGGCCTCCTGAGCTAGTGCAGACCCACGCATCATTGGTCATGGAAAAGATCAAAGTTCAAAGCCTAAAGTTTGGTTTCAATGAAATGTGTATTACTTTTGCACCTTCCTAAGGCCAACCAGTCACAAGGCAAGTCACCGTACGGCAGGACCACCTGCAGCCACCGTCCTTGGCGTCATTATCTTTCCAGCACAAATGCAAACTCAGCGCAGGGCAGCGGGACTGGGGCTCCTGCACCTCAGTGGCCCAGATCATGTTCACCCTGGCTTCCTTTCCCTCCTGGCATAGGGGTGGCCCGGCAGCTACTGAAGTAGCCAGGTGAGCTGCAGAAGGCCAGCCTGTTGGCTGAAATGACACAGGGGCCCCAGGGCCCTGTGTGGTTCTGCTCCTCCATGTCACGTGGGTGTTGGTGGGTGTGCTTTGCTTCCTCCATTAAACCACTCTCATGGCTGGGCCAGCCACCCTGCTGGGCCTGGAGCAGCACTGAGGAAGGGGCAAGGAGGTGGATGGTATGGGGCCTCTGCCTCCCTTCCATGTAGGGCTGCTTCTCTGCTCTTCTCCAGCAGGTACTGGAGCCAACTCTCTGGCCAGGCCAGGGCACTGAGGCCATGCCCATGTATCCTGGACCCTGGCAGCTCACCTCTAAGCGGGGAAAGCTCCAGCACCATTCTGCTCCCTCCTTCAAGCTACTGGGAAGAGTTTGCCAAGGTTCTCGTAGGCAGCCCTGAAACCAGGAAGCCAATGGTGACACAACAACATCTGGACATCTCCCTTGGATTTAGCTCACCTGCTGTTTGAGGTCAGCGCTCGCTGGTCCACGAGGAGCCAAAGGCCCCATCCCTGCCTAGGGTGGTGGGACAGGGTGTCTTCTGAAGCAGAGGACGACGATGTCAGAACCAGTCACAGGAGCATAGTCACTCACCTGCTGGTGAGGAGAGGGATCTAGGTGGTGTTGGCCTGGTCCTCTCCTCCGCCTCCCTTCTCCCTAGCCCCTCCTGGGTCTTCTGTGTTTGGGACTTGAATGCTGCCTGAGTGATTTCCAGTTTTATAGCCTGGCCTGCAGGCCTGCTGGAGCCCCATGCCTCATCCTGCTCACAGTCCTCTACACACGCAGAGAATGAGACACTTTGCTGCCACCTGTTGCAGGGTAGGTGGGCTGAGGGAAAGTGACCGGGGAGCAGCCAGAAGCACAAAAGGAAGATCCAGTGTGAAGCCAGCCAGGTGCCACACAGGAGGCAGCAGCATCAGCTCTTGAGGTCATGCAGCACGGACAGATGTCAGGATGAGGTGGGGACTGTGGATAGTGGAGTCTCTACCGACGTGGCCCTCACTCTCCACCAAGCGTGGGATTTTCCTGGAGGCTGCTGGCCTCACTTCCAGAGCTTTCCATGCAGTGGGTTTGGGCTTGAAAGTTTGCCTTCCCTTCCTTCTTTAGTTAGAAGTTCTCACTGGCCAGTGATGATTGTGCGTGCCTGTGGGGCACACATGCATTGGGTGTGCTCTCCTAGTTTCCTGGGTTGAAAACTTAACAGCCAAAGTCATTATCAGCGATGTTTGATCTGTGAGGCTTTCACTAGCACTCTGCTGTCAGCAAAGGATGAGCCTATTCATGGATCAGTGGGTTACTGAGGTTACAAAAGAAGAGGCTTCATTACCAAACAAGCTCTTTCTGGCCCTCGTTTCCATCTCATCACACAGTGCCCTGGCCATGGCATGTTGCAGCATGAAGACTCTTACCAGATGATGATGACCAGCTCAAAGACTTGAGTCCCCAGAATCACAAGCTAAGTCACTTCTATTCTTTATAAATTTCCTGGCCTCAGGCATTCAATTATAGCAACATAAAATGGACCAAGATAGGATAGGATATAATGTTTTGTCATATGCAAACCTTGGGGATTGAGCACTCCAAACAAATGAATGTATTTATCATGTCAAATATTTCTTGTCTTTCCAGTTAGATTATTTAAAATCCATTTGTTTAGCAATTTTTAAATATGTTATACATTATTACTGACTGTGAGCACTGCTGTTCCCTGCCCTCAGTCTTTGGCAATTCCCTTTCTACTCTCTAGTTTGGATTTGGTATTTCTAGAGTTGACAGTTTTACCAATGGCTTAGGTGACATCGAGGCTAGAGCCAGGGCCCACACTTTGCAGGTCACTCTCCTGTTGGATGGGGTCATGGAGTCCTTAAATCCACCCCCCCAACACCTTGGGGAATACACACAACCTGAAGTTCCCAAATTACCTGGTTGTTCACCAGAGTCAGACGTGCTGGTTTTAATGTGAAATTTTCTAACTTAAAACAGGTAACTAAATTTTTAATAAACCAAACTTTATTAGGGACTAGATAGAATGCACCCTTCCATGCTGCTGCGGTGTGTTTGTACACATGCATGGGGGAACGGGGACCCTGAATTCCCGACCACATTGTTCATGTTGATTCCTGACCATTGCCACATGTCCCAGGGAGCAGGGACCCTTGCCTTTATGTTCCCC
>NDGM011102548.1:0-24282 GCA_002564305.1 Octomys mimax | reverse complement strand
AAAAAAAAAAAAGCAAACCAGACCATCTGCCAGGTGTTGCCCGAGGCACTCTAATGCAGTCCTTGTGCTTGTCAGACTTGTCAGACTACACTTTGAAGACACGAGGGATGGTGCTGCAGGTTTACAGGTTCTGCTTGATGGAACAGATCTGGCCTGATAAGAGCTATGAAAA
This sequence comes from Octomys mimax, assembly GCA_002564305.1. Classification (NCBI taxonomy): domain Eukaryota; kingdom Metazoa; phylum Chordata; class Mammalia; order Rodentia; family Octodontidae; genus Octomys; species Octomys mimax. The sequence goes on along the minus strand of NDGM011102548.1, from coordinate 24,110 downwards.
CAAAACAGAAGACACTCGCTGAGTGTATCTTACTCGATAAGCTTGTGGCAGTTTCCTTTGTGCCACTCTCTGCTGGGATTCCTACAAGTTCACTGGCATCTTTCCTTTGTTTCTCTATCAGTAGGCATACACTTTGAAATGTCTGACTACTGCTCTACTTGCGTGTCACTCTGTTTTACTAATAGTAATCTGTTCTTAGGCTGTTTCACCTGCACTGCGCTCATCAAAGATGCCAGCAGTTGGGACTGAAGACCGACCTCTTGGGAAGGATGGAAGAGCTGCTGTTCCGTACCCACCAAGTACGTGGAGGAAGTCAACTGAGCTTTGGCTCTCTGCCTGTGACACTGATAGAAGATGTACTCACTATTGCTTTATCTGACATCTCCCACACCCCCACTTTTTTTTCTCTTTTGATACATTTCTAGATGTGAATTAAAACTTGCATACAGTTGGTATTCTTGATGTCAGGTGCTAGTCATATGTGTGGAACCATCTTAATTTGAATTCCTAATCCTTTTTACAAATTAAGACTGACTTTTGGACTATATATTATATAAGTATTAAATGTAGGAAAACTTGTTTTTAGTTTGCTTCTCCAGTCTTCCTAGAAAAAGAAATACTCTACATTTGATTTGCAGGGTAATAGTCTGATACAACATACTATGTAAATTTTCAAAAATTTAATTCACCCAAGGATAATTAATACTTGTTTTCTGTGGTTCTTTTCAAGATTCACATTGAAATTTTTGGACTTCTTTTTGAGATCAACTAGTTTTACTGTCAACGCCGACAAGAAAAACACCTCCCTTTACCTGAAGAAACCACATTATTCTATAAGAAAAAAGAAAGTCAGGCTAGCTTATGTTGATATTCTGTAACAGAGACATAATTCCACTGCAAATCATTCTCTAACACCTCCTCATTAACTTCAGCTGGTAATGAGAACAAATTGAGGGGAAAAACCACCATGTCATGGGGATGAGTCAAAAAGTTTTATGAACCTATAAATGTAGTGCTGATTTACTCAAATCTAGGAGTGGGAAGTATACAGAGATTGGATTTTGACAGCTTTAGTGGATCCATAGCTTTTAAAAATATGCAAAGCTTTCTCAAGCATGACATGGGTGAAAATGAGTAATGGGAGCCAGCCAGTTGCTGTAGTTTTTTTAATTAAACATTTTTCGTTTTTTATTACTCTGCAGTGCAGATTTTTACAAACATGAAACTTTACAGAGTAAAAGAAATAGTGTTAAAATGAGTGCATAAGGGGTGGATCACATGAGTGAATTTTTTGCCCCTTTTGAACTATTTAATCTTTGGCCCTTTTAGCATAAATTGTTGCATAATGATATGAAAAGTTCGTGTGTCTGACCACTTGTACCAGGGTCTTCATTCACAGACACCCTGCTAGTTAGTGTAGACTGTGAACTTTGTTCTTTCATTTTGATTTTAAAGTAATTATTTCAAAAAGAAGATACTGAAAGTTTGACGAAGAAGTCTAAGTTGTAGAAATTAATTTGACATAAAGCACAGCATAGAGATATTAGCACTAGGAAGATCCAGATAAATTTTGTGTTTAAATTGGTGTTTATGGGAAGAACACACACCATAGTATATGAACACACGCACAGCGTGACTGCCTCCCTGGAAAGGGCAGTGAAGGGGGACTGGCAAGAAGTTCCCCTTCTGCAGAAGATTTGTTGAGCATTGAAGTGGGAAGACAGATGGATTATGAAATCCATGTCTGTAGCAGCACTATCTAGGAGAAATATAAGATGATCTGCAAATGAGAACCATATATATATATATATATATATATATATACATACTATATAGTATATATATATTTGGATCAGGCTCTCATCACACAGCTCAGACTCATAGTGTAGTAGCTATATTAAAAAAGTGAAAAGCATGTGAAGTTAATTTTGATAATAAATTTTTTATCCAAAATACAGTTTTTATATATAGTCACTATAAAAGTTGAGCTATCTTACTTTTGGGTGGTTCTTCTTTGGAATCCGTGTATATTGCACATGTGCAGCCTGGCTCAGGTTGGCTGAGCTGTTGGGAGTGCTCATTAGCCATGTGTGGCCAGTGGATACCATGCTGGAAAGCACAGATGCATAATCATTAGTTATTTAGTAATAACTAATTAAGTCTCTGTTAAGAGCGGGTTTAGTGGTATATACCTGTAATTCCAGCACTCAGCAGGCTCAGGTGGGAGGATCACTGAGTTCTGAGGCCAGCCTGGCTACAAGTGAGTTCAGGGCAAGCTTGGGCTGCATAGTGAAACCATGTCTTAAAAAGATAAAAAAAAAAATCCTATGTTAAAGTAATTGAACACAATAATACAGTAATGCACAGATGTTTTTCTTAGTCTTATTAAATAGTCAGTGGTGAGTTTTTGTCTCTGAAAGTGTCAAAAGTAAGTCTGAGGAGGCAAAGGCAAGAGTTACATTTGTGAGTTGGCTTCATTTATTCTCTAAGAGCATGTACTAATTGCAGGGACTCTACTAGGTGCTTATGGGTGGGGAGGATGCTGAGAAATCAGTGGGATACTTTTTGGAGGGCTCCAGGCCTCTAAGGCATGCGTGGTTCAGGGAGAAGGTGGATGGTGTTCTTCCTGAGTTCAGTGGAAGTGTGGTTCAGCCAGAGAGAGCAGCAGTGTAAGGGGCATGGAGCACTGAGGACAGGCCAGCTTCCCCTAGTCTGCTCTGCTGGCTGTTCCCACCCTCTCCAATAGCCTCTTCCTAGGGAGAAAACTGCATGGCAAAACCTGTGCTACAATACCAATTTTTTTTTTCCTCTGGAGCATTATCTTCTTTTTATTATACTTATTTTGAGGCTAGTTCCCCTTGATCATTTCAAAACTTACTTAGTTCAAGAAAGAACTCTTTCAAGAAATTCTCTGTTTACTCAATAGTGGTTTCATTTTTTTCCAGTCAGACTACAATTGGGAACGAGAGCTCATTTGGGCTGACTTCATCATTTATTGAATGTTTAGACACATGTGGCAAAGTGTTCACTTCTTTGCATGTGTTACCTCATTTAACATGCACAAATCTATAGATGCTGCCATCTGCAGAAGAGGAGATAAAGTTAGGTTGAGAGTCCTTAGGAATATCTAGTAACAGTGGTGAAGATTAGTTTTAAAGAGAGCCTCTGGCAATTAAAATTTTTGTGTTTTGTCTTAATGTTTGATAAAAAACAACTTGAAGCATGCATACATAACTAGGTATATGCCACATATTCAAGATGCCACTGTGCTGTGTTTCTGTTGGAAATGCTGTTGTTACATTTCTTAGAGAAAATGTAAAAATAATTCAATCATTTTTTGATAAAATCTTCTCCCATAGGCAAATGACTCAGTAAAGAAAAGGCTCTTTCATCATTTTAGTTGGAGAATGTATACAATCCCTACATATCCCAGGATATATGGTGATGGTTAAGATCTTGGGGCTCTGTGTTTGAAGATGTTATGAAGCAGAGAAATAGATTAATTTACTATATTTATGAATTTATATTAATATTTTTCAGCAGCTGCCTTTTGGCTTGGGGAATGGTTAAAGGTGATGGGTATATTTTGAGTATAACCTCACTATATTAATAAAGTCTTCCTCTTTTAAGGGAAATACTGATTGCTGGTATCTTTGAAGACCTTTTTTCAACCTCTGAATTTATCAATTAATTATTCTCTCACATAGTTCTGTGATGATTTCTTTTATAGCTTGGTGTGGTACCCTTATTTCGAGGAATTCCTCAGTTCCTTCAGTTAAAGTGTTCACATAGGAAACGGGTAGCTCGCAGATTGTCTTGCAGGTTTTGGTTTTCTTTTTCTTTGAAGGTAGCAGTCATTATTTTGCCTAATGAAATTTTTGAGCAGAATCTGACTAGAGAAAATAAACAGGTGAAATTTGTATAACGGAAGCAAAAGTGGAGCTCACGCTGTGCTCCTTGATGGTTTCCTCTTTATTTTGCAGCTAGCATTTGTGGCCAAGAGACAGCAGATGATTTTGGATTATATGATTGTTTGTTTCCCTGAGAAACTTGGTAATCATGATCTAGTCCAGATATTCTCACCATTTTATTGCTTCCACTCCTGAAGTTGAGGGAAACTCCCCTCCCCAGACAAAGGGAAAGAAGCAGGCCTTCACAAATCACACACCTGGTTCTGTTAGATAAAGGAGCTGAGGCCCCAAGGGAGGAAGTCACGGGAGCATAGAGGAGCTGGCCCAGCGTACCTGCGCTGCACACCTGTGTGCCAGTCTCTGTACAACTCTGTCTTCGACTGTCCCCTGGGGCACAGGGTGGGATGGGGCTTCAGTATTAATGTCTTACGAAGATCTGGGAGTCAAATCTTAGCCTCTTTAGTGCTTACTGTTTGCTTGTATACATGTTGAAGTTGCTAGAAGACAATAGAATAGAAAATTGGGACATCAAATAGGATTCCAGATCCCTAGCTTAAACTTGTGGTTCCAACTTGTTAATGTTAGTAAATTTGCTGCACAGGACACCCTCTAGTGGCCATATTTTATAATCACAGTTGGTGTTTTATTATATAAATCTTTTTAACTTTTTAAGAGTCAGTATCTTAATGAGCTTCTATGTTAGTAAGGATGGTTACTTTATGTATAATGAAATGATTTTTTAAAGAATTGAGAATCATTATTCTAAATACTTAAAAGATACTAGCCTACTTGTCCACCTCCAGCTGATTTTCAATGAACTCTTAGTTCTAGGCAGGATGATTAATCCTAGCCATGCAGTTTTGCATTTACTACCAGTCTGGAGAGTATAGAGTCTTCCCTTAAAAAGCAACACTGAGTAATCCTGCCACATAAAAACCACCATTCTGGCCAGGCATGGTACCATGTTCTTATAATCTCAACACTCAGAGGCTGAGGCAGGAGGGTTACTACGAGTTCAAGGTCAGCCTGAACTAGTGAAATCATGTCTCAAAAACAACCAAAAGGGCTGGAGATATAGCTCTGCAGCACAGTGCCTGCCTAGCAAGCATGAGGTCATGAGTTCAATTCCCAGTACCAAAAACACAAAACAAAACAAAACCACCTTTCTGGTTCTATACAATTTTTATTATTCAGGCTGGGGAGATGGCTCAGTGGACTAAGCACTTCCCTGGCAAGCACAAGGGCTGAACTTCCCAGTTCTGCCAAAAAAAAAAAAAAACAACAACAATTTTTATTATTCATATTTCATGTGTAATTGAAAGCAAAGATATAAATTATAATTATATGCTTACTTCATCTAATTGCTTCCCATTCCTACTTAATTCATCTCCTTAGACTTCTAGGGAATCAATTATTGGAAGAAAAATATGTTATATAGCCTTTGTTCACTTAAAGCGTTAGGAGTATACTGGTGAAGATCCAGAAAGGTATCATTTTATGCTGATGATCTCCTGAGAGGCTTCCATACTCTGTTGTGTAATTGGTGTGACCAATCAGCATTATCTTGTTGCCTAACTGGCTGCCTGTTAGAAGCTATGACTTCCAGAAGGCTTGCCTTTTAAGAGAATTATTTTTCTTTTTTAGCAGTTGCAGACTTGCAGAGGATGTTTCCAACCCCTCCATCCTTGGAGCAGCACCCTGCTTTTTCGCCTGTGATGAATTATAAAGATGGAATCAGTTCAGAGACAGTGACGGCATTAGGTATGATGGAGAGTCCAATGGTCAGTATGGTTTCAACTCACCTTACAGAGTTCAAAATGGAAGTGGAAGATGGATTAGGAAGTCCCAAGCCAGAAGAAATAAAGGTAATTGTTAGTATATTAGCTGCCCTAAGGCTCAGCATTTTCCAAAGTGGATTTGTACACAACTCTTTAAACTGTCATTATTTCTGTGCCATGCACATGTAAAAATTCTTTCAATTGGAGCACAAGAAACACAACTTGTCATACTATGTACAGTATCTTTTGATTGACTTATAATTTTGGCATTAGTGTTTTTCCGCTAATCAGGCAGAGCATATTTGAACTGTAGTACAGTGGCTTTTGTCGCCATGCTTATGAAGTACTAAGCAACTGAGGCATTAACACTAGCCCCACTCTGTCTCTACAGGACTTCTCATATGTGCACAGAGTTCCGACCTTTCAGCCTTTCATGGGATCCTCCATGTTTGCTCCAATGAAGATGTTGCCGAGCCACTGCCTGCTACCTCTGAAGATACCTGATGCCTGTCTGTTTCGGCCTTCATGGGCAATTCCTCCTAAAATCGAACAACTGCCCATGCCCCCTGCAGCCACTTTCATTAGAGATGGCTACAAGTATGTTGAGGGCTATGTCCATTATTTGGTATATTTGATGACATTGATTACCTTAACTATCTGCTAAAAATGATAAGAGTAGTGTCATTTGAAAGTTTTCTTTATTGGCCACCTATGCTTTTGTGAACATTTATCTTATGTTGAAAATGTGTATTTGTAGGTGGAATTTCATATATTTAGGGAAAAAAGGTGATTTATGTGGAGAACTGTGGTATTCATGTTCATTTATTGTCAGATCAGTGCCTGTCCTATAGAATCTGGCACTTGATTGGAATTGGTGATACTCTGATTTTCTTTGGTATGGTAGTGGTAGGAACTTAAAGGCCACAAACTCTTCTGTGTATTGGAGTCAGGCGGACAATGTGTAGATGAAGTGGGCAGAGAGGAAGGAGAAGACTTGGTGCTCTGCTTCTCCGACTCATGGGGGAAGACAGTGACAGGGAGCGAGGTCCAGTGTGTGCCCAGTCCTGGGAAACCTTTGCTGTTCAGCTATGAGGAGTTGTTGTCAAACAGAACTGGGGTCAGATTTTTTTCGGTTGTTGAGGGTGTGTGGAAATCTGGACTTTCATACACATTTTCCTTTTTTTAAAATGTGAGCAGCTATTAAAAGTTAAATGATAGGAACCAATAAAACAAATTGTGGTTCAGACTCATTCTATGAGTTGCATGTCTGTGACCTCTTATAAAACCATCTGGATATAATCAGCTTTAATGCAGTAACTTGCCTGCATGTTTGTGTGTGTAAAGTCTAGGGGGATGAGAAACTAATGGAGATGTAATGAAAGGATTCCTTTTCTTTGACTTGAAGAGAAAGCTTTTTTTTCTTTTTTTGGTGGAACCAAGGATTAAACTCAGGCCCTTGCACTTGCCAGGGAAGCGCTTATTCCACTGAGCCATCTCCTCGGCCCCCAAGAAAGCTAATGTTGTAGGATGTTCATTCCTGCCTTGAAAAAAGTTCTGTGTATGACCTTAAATGACCAACTTACCTGAGTCTTTCTCTCTTTGAAATGAGGAACCCTTCCTCTTCTCTCATACAGCACCTTTGAAAGTCTCAAGCAGCTAATGCCATGGGAGCCCCACGGAAGTGACAGTGTCCCATCAGTGTGGAAATCTGTGCTCCAGAGCACTCGGTCGTGAGCGCCTGGCTTATTGGGTGCTGCTGTGCTCCTGCTGTCCTCCGCTTTTGTAGTTAGATCCTGGCACAATGCTGAGACTTTCTGGGGCACAGGGCTTATTAGCTTAGCACACACAGTCGCCAATGAGCGGCACACAGCTTCAGGAACCTAGTCAGCGGTTTGATCTTTCACTGGTAACAGTAATGTAGGACAACATTTAGATCTACTACATCTATCATTTGCCATCTCCAATGCTTTATAAACTAGCTCCATTAATAAAGCTTCCTGTGATGAGGTAGTATTTTAGATGTGTACTGCCCAGTATGATAGCCACTAGCTTCACAGGGTGGCTGTTGGCCCCTTAAAGTGTGGTTAGCAGGAGTAAGATTCAATTTTTAGTTCCGTTTAAACTAATTTAAATCTAGCACAGAGCTCTGGGCTGTGGGCAGCACAGTTCTAGACTGTAATGCTCCTGTTGCGATCTCCACTGCCTCTCTGCACGTCCCCCTTTCACATTCAGCACACTGCAGTCGCTTGCTTCAGGACCTCTGTAATTGCTGTGAACCAGTCTCGTTTTCACTGGTGAATATCTAGACTGTAGCATGGGGTTGCCACTATTCATTTTTACTGAATGGGAAAAATCAGGTTACTATATAAGATAAACTATTCGTATTACCTAGGGAGCAATGTAATTACTTGGGCTTCAGTTAGTCGTCATGGTTCCTTCTCTGATCTGAACTAGGTAAGTGATCTTAGGATTTTGTTGAATAGGAGAACTTGAGAAGAGTCCAGTCAAGAGTGAAGACCATTATTATATACTTAACTAGTCTGGCCTCAGTAGTGACTACTGGTCAGTCACTGGCATTTCTGGGTCATATTTTACTGGTACTCAATGATGCCACTGTACCTCAGATTTAAAAATTTTTTAATGTCTGATTTGGACTTTTTGACCAGCACCATAAGCATTCATAATCATAAGAAAGCTATTTGACAGGGCATTTCTTTATGTTTTTTTTTTGTTTTTTCCTTGTAAGAGAAGGAGTATGTACTTTATTGGAGGCATATTAGTTAAGCACATCATTAATAGATATAAGGGAATTAAGACTTAAAAAACTTTTTTGATACATTCTAAGTGTAGAGAAGCACTGATAAGCTGTTCTACAGGTATAGCAAAGTATCAAGAATACATTTTGCAATAATGAAGTAGCAGAACATGGCAGGCACTGTTTTTGTTTGGCAATTCTTAAAAAAAAATCCTCTGCTTGTGAGAAAATAGATAACATACCATCATCCATCCCAGGAAATGAAAATACTTGAATTATATGTAATTTATAACATATTGAGAAATAAAAAATGATCTAAAAGTGCCCTCCATCCCACAGAAATCTTTCAAAAGCTGGATCCATGATACAGTAGGTGTGCTTCATTGCGCAGCTGCCTAATTAATACTACAGCCTCTTAGCGGCATGAGTCATATTCCTTTTAATGCACTGTAGTACTGGTAAGGGGTTACCTAAACAGCATTTGCTGATGGTCACTTATTACTATAAAAATGCAAGTATAAGTAGGGCTCTGTTTTCGAAAATTATTAAATTTTTGTGTGTATTTGATTATAACTACTTCAGTGTCATATATATGGATTATAGCCCTAGAGAACAAGTACACTGGCAGACTTTCAATTTCAAAAATGACAAAAATGTAATTGCAAATTAAATGGAAATTTCATCCTGTGGTTCTCTAGCTCATTTACCATCTGAACTCAAGTGTTAAGTTCCATTTTGTGGTTGCCACTTTTCGAGATTACTGGCCAAATCCAGTGGCATGTTTTCTTGTAGAAATAGTCAAAGTTTCCTCAGAAGGTTAAACTGAGGATTGCTTAAATGTGAAATGAATAGCAGGAAAGTGCTGTGTTCAATTGTTCTTTATGCTTGTTTCTGTTTGTCCACATGGTATACTGATTGCTTTGTATCTTTTTTTTTTTTTTAAAGAGAAAATCGTATATACCAAGTGGTAAGAAATGTGCAGTGCGTGGGTAGGGCGATCGATATGGCTCTGGCTTGGAGCCGTGCTGCTTCCCTCATGCAGTGCCTTCTGTCTATTGCAGCAATGTGCCTAGTGTCGGGAGCCTAGCAGATCCAGACTATCTGAACACACCACAAATGAACACGCCAGTGACGCTGAACAGTGCTGCGCCAGCCAGCAACAGTGGAGCAGGCGTCCTCCCATCTCCAGCAACCCCCCGCTTCTCAGTCCCTACACCACGAACGCCCAGGACTCCAAGAACTCCCAGAGGTGGGGGCACTGCCAGTGGTCAAGGGTCTGTTAAATATGACAGCACTGATCAGGGGTCACCAGCCTCTACCCCCTCTACCACTCGGCCCCTTAACTCTGTGGAGCCTGCTACCATGCAGCCAATCCCTGAGGCCCACAGTCTCTATGTCACCTTGATTCTCTCAGATTCTGTGATGAACATCTTTAAAGACAGAAACTTTGATAGCTGTTGCATCTGTGCTTGCAACATGAACATCAAAGGGGCAGATGTTGGGCTTTACATCCCCGATTCTTCCAATGAGGACCAGTACCGCTGCACCTGTGGGTTTAGTGCGATTATGAACCGAAAACTTGGCTACAATTCGGGACTCTTCCTTGAAGATGAGTTGGATATTTTTGGGAAGAATTCTGATATTGGTCAGGCTGCAGAGAGGCGCTTAATGATGTGTCAGAACACCTTTCTTCCTCAGATGGAGGGAGCCAAAAAAACCCAGGAGACACCCATAAGCCTTCTCCTCCTCCTCCAGAATCAACATACACAACCTTTTGCTTCTCTCAGTTTCTTGGACTACATTTCTTCTAATAATCGTCAGACTCTTCCCTGTGTAAGCTGGAGTTACGACCGGGTGCAGGCAGATAACAATGACTACTGGACAGAATGCTTTAATGCGTTGGAGCAGGGGCGGCAGTATGTGGATAATCCCACTGGCGGAAAAGTGGATGAAGCCCTGGTGAGAAGTGCCACTGTGCACGCTTGGCCTCACAGCAACGGTAGGTTGCTGGGGTGCAGATGTGCACGAGCATGTTGGTGTTTTACATTTTCTGTGATATTTTAACATTTTATCTCGGTAAAAAAAAGACAAAGGCTCTGTTTAGGGACAAGGAAGCATTTTCTATGGAAACATTTTTGGAGAAGAGTAATTATTATCTGAAAGTTCCTCTTGTATTAATCGTAATTAGGCAACCCATTTAGTTAGCCTGTAAGTGCTGAGTGTCAAGGCCCTCAATAACGTGCAGACTGACAGCCTGTACACACTTGTGTACTTCAGCCCATCTGCTCTTGGAAATCAGGTTTCTCGAAGCTTTCTGCCCGGTTAGTGTCTGCTCCTCTCTGTGACTCTTGGTGTGTTGCCCTCACAGGACACTGGTGTGTGCTGTGGTTACCAGAGCACATCATGTGCTCATCCTGCATTAAAGCTGCAATTGGGTGGAAGGTGTAGCTCGGAAGTGGAGTATGGGCTTTGTATGGATAAGGCCTTGAGTTAATCCCCAGCTTTGGGGAGGCAGCATTTGGGGAGAAACATAATCTCAGTTGATGCTTTGTGAAGTTAGGCTCTGCCGTACTGAGAAATACATTCTTTCCTTGTTCGCTCTGTGCTGTGAGGCATTTTAGGGGATAAAATAGTGACAGAGAGACGAGGTGCCTTCCTGCTTGGATTGCCTAATCTGCTTGGGGAAATGGACATTTGGACATTAAATAATTACATAAGTGAGCCCATTACAAATCATTAGAAATAATAAAAGCAGGGGACAGAGGGACCTTTATAGGCAGCAGGTCAGGATGATTCCTGGGAAGTAGCGGCCTTGGCTGTGTGATGCAGCAGTGAGTACCGACTAGCAGAGCACAGAGGTGGGAGCAGGTTGTTGTCCTGATGCAGAAAGGCCCACGGGAAGGCACGGAGCCACAAGTGCAGGCGCAGGTCCTGAGAGCAGGGCCTAGATTACAGTGTCCCTTTTAAGACATGGGTTTTCCTCAGAAGAGCAGTGAGAAGTCATTGAAAGGTTTTAAAGCTGAAATAATCTCAGGTTTGTGTGGTTGAAAAGAAACAAAAACCACATACTGCCTCCATATTGTAAGGTGTGGATTAGAAAATTGCAGGAATAAATTTTTGGACATTTGAGACCAAATAATAAATGATAGGTTGCTTTTAATGGAGAAGTGGTGGATACGTTCAAGAGATGTTTAGGAAACATTGGAAGACTTGGTGATGGGCTGTGTTTGGGAGCTAATGATGAGGGAGATACTGACTGAGAGTTTCTGTTTTTGTGCCTAGTGTCCTTGGATAGACAGCAGTGTGTCTCAGAGAAAGGCATACAGAAGAAGCCTAGTTAAGGGGGAAATTTATAAATGGAGTTTGGAGATTTCCTTCTCTGGTGTTTAGATAGAGACATCCAGTAGAGACGTGGGACTGGAGCTCGGAAGGGGGTGGCTGGCACATGGGTGCTATCCTGGAGTGGCTCAGGAAAGCTCACCAAGAAGGAGGAAGAGAGAGCAGAAGGCATGGGCAGGGCAGAGCTGAATTTTGATGAGGAGGGAAATGGGATCCTATAAAGGAGGCAGAAAAGGCAGGGCCACAGGGTCCTGTCTTGGAAGCCCAGGTTGACAAGTGTCCCAGAAAAAAGGAAGTGGTCAGCAAACATGTGTTTGCTACCGAGGCTTATGTGTTGGGCATCTCCTGTCCTCTGAGCACAGCACGAGCTGTTTCTGTTGAGAAGTGGGGAACAGAAGCCAGTGTGGAGGGACTGTGCGAGGGAGGCACTCGAGGTGGTGGGGAGAAGGTCACATAATGTTAGTACAGCCTGAAGTCTGACATGCTGAAAGGGTTTCCAGACAGGACAGAGGTCAGTGCAGTCAGGAGTAGCATACTTTCTGAATAAGCCACGCTGGACAGAGGTACCTAATTCCCATGAAAGAGCTACCCTCATTTTTGTAGTGACTTAGGTTTGACCACAACATCTTATGGTTAGCAGGCCCTTAATTAGGATCTACTGAGTAAACTTATGAAGCAAAGAAAATGGATCCTTTCCCTTAAGGAAATGTGGCTAGTCAGTTGGGTGGTGGTATCTTTCCCTTTGAGGAAGTACATATCTTATTGTAGGGGAAGGCTGAAAATTTTAAGGCTCTTAAAAGTAGCAGATATTATTGTAAATGTATGAGGTGGCAGGTAAGTTTACCAAAAGCAGTGCCTTGAATTTTATTCTTTCAAACAGACTTTGTATTTTGTGTGCACAGATACAGAGTTTATGGTTACATTTATTTCTCTCAAGTCTTTGGTTGGTCTCTCATTTCTAATTTTTGGTAGAGCCATGAGTACAGAAAATACTTTATGTTTTTCTTTACTGTAAATGAAATGAAGCATAACTTAAAGGGAGGTTAACACTGCTTCAGCTTCACACAGATAGCAGGGCAAGGGCCTGTCTTGTAGTTTTTAAGAAAAACGTGAAGCTCACTTTATGTATGAAATTCTCTGGAGTAGTTAATTCTACAGTTAAAAAAAAATATTCTGTGGACCATTGATTTATAACTGCTGTTGTACTGATTGAGAGACTCATCTGAAAATGTCCTTGGAGCCCTGAAACACGCTGCTTTTCAGATTTAGTTGGCAGGTAAGTCTTAGGTCTCTGTACAACTCCTTCCTAGCTAGAAAAGTAGGAATGAGGGGAGTCTTCAGGAGCCCAGCTGTGTGGATTCATACACATCCCCCTCAAGCTTCATCAACTGTTTTCCACAGACCTTTTTGAGAATTTCATGACTACCGTGGACGGCTGCTCCATCTGAAAACAAGCGCACATAGGTTCACGCATACAGGGAGGGACACTTGTGCAGTGGCTTGGGGGATTTTGGAATTCTAGCTCAGTCTCCCTTTCCGAGGATGTCTGCTAACAGAAGAGGTAGCAGTGAAACCCACGCCAGCTTACAGAACTAACCTAAGTCCAGTCACTTCTGCTGTTTCCCTGTGCCTTGGGCTGCATTGAAAGTCATCTTTCTCTTTTTCATTCTATATTTTGTGAAAATATTTTATATTAAGGGCATTTTTAAAAATATGTATGTTAGGCCGGTAATATAGCTCAGAGGCACAGTGCCTGCCTGGCAAGTGCAAGGTCCTGAGTTTGATTCATGGTATCACTCCCCCCCCACACACACACCAAGAATTTGTTTTGTTTTATTTTTTGACAGTGCTACAGACTGAGCCTAGGGCCTCAGTACACACTGGGCAAACACTCTACCCCTCAACTATATCCTTAGCCCTAAATCATTTTTATTAACTTTTCCTTTTTCTGGTACTGGAGATTGAACTTGGAACCTTGTGCTTGCCAGGCAGGCACTTAAGTGACTGAGCTGTCTCCTGGGCCCCATCCCCAAATCTTTTTTAAAGATGCCTTTCAGGGGCAGGGAGAGGGGCAGGGTCTCACAGTACACTTCAGGCTGGCTTTGACCTCGCTGTGTGGTCCAGGTGGCCTTGAACTTGTGGCAGTCCTCCTGCCTCAGCCTCCTGAGTGCTGGGATTATAGGCATGCTCAAGTTTAAAACCTTTAAGTTTTTTATATCCTCATCATGCAATTAAAAAATTCACAATTATAAATAAAAATACTATAATAAGTAACCCTTGTAGCTCATTTCTTTTGAAAAACTTTCCATTTTGATTTGCCTGATTTTAAAAATTGACAATTTGTCCCTTACATTCTTTACTTCAGGAGATTATCTCTTTAACTTGTAGGTCAAGAATCTTAGACCCTGCTCTGGTAATGTGGTCTGAGATCCACAGCGATGGCCAAGAGGAAGAGTGTGCTAACCCTCCTGCCTTCCTTTCTCATGTCTCTTCCAGTGCTGGACATCAGCATGCTCTCCTCGCAAGATGTGGTCCGCATGCTTTTGTCCCTGCAACCCTTTCTCCAAGATGCCATCCAAAAGAAGCGCACAGGCAGGACCTGGGAGAACATCCAGCACGTGCAGGGTCCGCTCACCTGGCAGCAGTTCCATAAGATGGCAGGACGCGGGACCTATGGTAGAGTCTTGGCTTGGTTCTAGTTCGTTCTGACCTCAGTGCTCCTCACAAAGAGTAGCGCTCCGTACTGTCAAGTCTCTGCTTCACTGACAGAATGGAATCTTTGTCTTTTTTACTGTTAACTTTTATAAGCTTTTCTTTTCTTTTTTTCTAAAGTTACTTGTGGGGTTTTGTAAATATTCTAGGGATAATCTAGGTCAATTAGGAAAATAATTCCTAAAAAGAATGTGTACTAGACTCTCATCTTTCCAGTTCTTGCAGTGTTTTAATCTGATGCACTGCTGGATAAGTTGTTTCCGGACTATTTCTGTCTGCGTCTCTGTAGTTGGAATCATAATACTGATCTTAAGAATTACAGTAGTGGCCATGGTGATAGCTCGGTGGTACAGCACCTGCCTGGCAAGCATGAGGTCCTGAGTTTTGGTTCCTGGCACCAGAAAAATAAAGAAATGCAGTAGTGTTGTGAGGAGAGAACACTTTTACTTGTTGAATCTGCCCTGTCATGTTACTGAACTTTATATTCTGACTCATTTAATTAAGAGTCTTCATCAAGGGCCGTTTAATTAGATGATTTGAAAAGTACTTTTAAGGGTATGATGTTTCAGATGCCAGAATTAAGACCAGTGCCCCAGGAGCTGCTGAGATGTCCAGGTTCCTAAGTCTCTTCCTAAATGACAATGTCGTTTTAGGTTCAGAAGAGTCTCCTGAGCCGTTGCCCATCCCCACTCTGCTGGTAGGCTATGACAAGGACTTCCTGACCATCTCGCCCTTCTCTTTGCCCTTTTGGGAGAGGCTGTTGTTGGACCCGTATGGGGGCCACCGTGATGTTGCCTATATTGTGGTGTGTCCAGAAAATGAGGCCTTGCTCGAAGGAGCCAAAACTTTCTTCAGGGACTTGAGTGCTGTGTATGAGGTGAGAGAGCCCCTGTGGGCACCTTTTTACAACATGAGGCCACTGATTGCTTTTGGACTGAATTTGTGAGAACCAATCTCTTGAAAGTAGGTAGGTCTCAAATTTGTAATTAGATAAGATAAAAGAATTAAATGGACAAGTGTTTTTTGTGGGTTTTTTTGGAAGTAAATTGCTTTCCCCATTAGCTTTATATTTTATTAGCTTGAGACTTTCCTCTGCCAGCTGTACGATACACTTTAAAAATCCCGCGAATGAACTCAAAGTTGGAAAGGATGCTCACCAGGCACAGTGCTAGCTGTGTAGAAGAGAAGCTTTCCAGGAAGAAAGCACATCTGCCCTTTTTATTTGGGGGCAGGTGTAGTAGGGAAGAGTTCCTGAAAGCAGTATTTTAAAAAGACTAGCTTGTAAACTTCTTGTTCACAAGATAAGTTTGAGTCATGTTCTGTTACATTTTAGTATTATGCTTATCTTGATACTGAAATTTTGATACAGATTTAAACTAATAATGTAAAAACAAAATGGAAATATTATATCTTTAGTATATTTCTATTACTTTTCAAGTTATGTGTAGTCAGACGTGGTAGCACAAGTGTGTTGTCCCAGCACTAGGGAAGCTGAGGTGGGAGGATTGTTTCAAGTTTGAGGCCAGGGTAGGCTATATAAGTTCAAGACCAGTTAAACTACGTAGTGAGACTCTGTCTCAAAAAACCAAAAATAAAATAAAATAAAAGTTTTGTCTACTTTTGGAGAGTGCCACATACGTTCTGCTGAAGTACATGTGCAAAGTTCTTTGTACCTTATAGTTCTGTTGGTGTCAATTAGACAAAATTATTTATTTATTTGTTTGGTACAGGGTCTTGCTACACAGCTTGGACTCATAGTGATCCTCCTCTGTCAGCCTCCCCAGCACTGGGATTACAGGCATGCACGTTGCACGACTACTCCCAGTTTCAGTGATAGCCGGCATGGTATGGGGCCGGCATGCGTTGCGGTACTAGGCATCAGACCCAGGTCCTTGCACTTGCCAGGCAGGCACTTAGACTGCCAAGCTGTCTCCCTATACCAATTTGACAAAATCAACTGAAATTATTTGTCCAAATGTTTAGAACTATGACTGGCATATTATAAGTATTACAAAATGTTTTTAAAAATAATATGATAAGCTGTATTGTAAGTATACTCCAAAACAGGGCCTTCATTATCTATAAATGGTGGAGTACAGGTAAGAATGGGAAACTCAGGAGTGGCCTCTAAGAAATGAGCAGATGCTCCCATGTAAGTAGTGGCCTCTGTTAAGCCACTGAAAGAAACCCTTGCATACAGTCATTTTCTGAGCAGCTCACGGACAACACACTAACATGACACATAACAAACTTACACATCTTGAGCAACTTTAAACCTAACCATTCTCTTTGATAAATCCTTCATATATGTACAAAACAGAAAGGATCACCAACTGTGGAGAAGGTGGTAGAGGCACTGTCTTTGCTTAGAGACCTTACTGGGGCTGCTTGTTAGTCATTAATCCATACTTGCTTCGGAAGATCATACATGGGTAGTTCTATGGGGCCTCTGGGCTGGCACCTCAGCACCTCCAGTGAGGGGTACCAATATGGCGATGCTGGTAAGCAGGTAGTTTGCCATTTGTAGGTATGGTAATTGTCTTCCATGAGCACCTGCCAAGTATCCTGGACATTAACAGCAAATCTCATTGTCTTAAAACAGGTATTTACTTTTAAAAAATGATTAGGATACTTACAGCTTCAGTGCCCTTTGCTGTTGGTGATTTCCAAATGTCTATAACAGTGTAGCAGATGGCCCATGAAATTTTCATGTTATCTTATGGGAAAACATTATGAATAAGGATCACTTAAGAGGCTTTAGTGGACATATGTCTCAGTCAGCCTTAGTAGTAAGGAGTCTCGTTAATTCTTCATTTTTCCATTAGTGGTTAGCTAGTGCTCAGCAGTCTCCTCTTGTGTAGGAGAAATTAGCTTGGGTGAAAAAACTAATTTTTTAAAAGACAGCCTAGTTCTAATTTTGGAGAGACAAGTAGCAACTTCACAGAATAATTACAAGAAAGGACTGGTTTATAATGTGGGCTTCATTGTGTGTGGTGATCTCCAAAGAAAAAGGGAAGTGCTTGCGTCCATCTGTGGCACAGAACCTCCCTGGCTAGTTGTAATTACTTGGTGAATGGCTCCTGCTCTAAATAACCATCTTGTTTGTGGTATCAGATGTGTAGGCTTGGGCAGCACAAGCCCATCTGCAAAGTGCTACGTGATGGGATCATGCGCGTGGGAAAGACCGTGGCACAGAAGCTGACAGATGAGCTCGTGAGTGAGTGGTTTAGCCAGCCTTGGAGCGGCGAGGAGAATGACAATCATTCCAGACTCAAACTTTATGCGCAAGTTTGCCGCCATCACCTAGGTAAGTGAGAATGTATTTGCCAAAGTAGAAATTGAGAAATAAAATATAAAATTCTTTCCCTCCTTTTAAGATGCAATATATGTCTTTTGTTTCAAGTAGTGCTAGCATTCCATTACTGTGCCTAGTTGGGATCAGTTTAGTTCATTTTTTGTGTTATGAGTAGTTAAATAGTACTAATTTTTGTGTGGACATGCATTCTTTAAAACTGTTTAAAGTTGCTTAAGGAAACCATATCTACACCACATTTTGAAAACTTAGTAGATGACTGTGCATTAACTGCTTAAATTTAATCCATATTTTTAAGAGAGCTTTTGCAACTTATAAAACCATGTAAATATAGGAACATAATGCCCTATGAAAGTGTGGAACATAAGGAAGCCTTCCTTTTCAGCAAAGGCATGTGGAATCAGTCTAAAAAAAGAATATTGCAAGTGATTAATGTATTGCTTCTCAAACCTTTTATGTAGAATTTATAAGTCATGTTGCATGCATTTTTGTTTATAAACTAAGCATCATATGTTCAAGTATAGCAGTAGTAGTGGGCAGTGTATGTGTCATAATCAGAGTACTATATCCTGAAAGCATCATTTTTTTGTTTTAAAAAAGTGAGCATTCTAAATTTTTGATTCAGTCTGACACTGCTGAATGTCACTAAAATGAACTCTGGATGCACTCTTTCAGCACCTTATTTAGCCACTCTGCAGCTCGACAGCAGCCTATTGATACCACCTAAATACCAGACCCCACCAGCAGCAGCACAGGGACAAGCTACGCCTGGGAGTGCCGGGCCTTTAGCTTCAAATTCAGGATCAGCAGCTCCACAAGCTGGCAGTGCATTTAATCCCACCTCCAGTGGTAGCTCAGCAAACCCTGCAGCAAGTACTTCTACATCTGGTCCCTCTGTGCCACCGGTCTCCTCGGCTGCTTCTGCTCCGGGTATTAACCAGATGAGCACTACCTCTTCTTCAGGATTCAGTGGTAGTGTTGGAGGGCAGAACCCTGGTGCTGGGGGCAGCTCCATGGACAGAACCCAAGGGAACATCAGCTGTGGCGGAGACACTGAGCCTGGGCAGGGCTCCTCCCAGCCCTCACAGGATGGGCAGGAAAGGTGCGTTGCTTATTGATCTAGAAAAGTGGCTTCAGATGGGGCCCTTCCTCTCTTCCCCTCTGCTTCATGAGTGTCCAAATCCAGAGGATGCCATTTTACTTCTTTTCCAGTGAAAAATGACAGCTATTGATCTGTAGAAATTTTGAGACTTCTGTGACTTTCTGTGTAACTGACAACTTATTAATCTCGTTAACCTGCTAGTAACTTGCTATAAAACCTCTCTGTACCTATTACTACCAAAAAAGAAAGGAAAATTGAAAAGAAGATCTCTCATTTTGGAGAGTACACATATTGAGTATCTATCCCTCATCCAAAATACTTAGAACGAGAATTATTTCAGAGATTTTTGAATTTTGAAATATTTGCATAGGCTTTATAGATTTTACTAACCTGAAAATCCAAAATCAAAACACTCCTAAATCTAAGACTTGCTTTCTTCCCCCCTCCCCCCCCAAATCCAAGACTTTCTGGGCATGATACCTGATTTTTGTGTTAGGGATGCTATTTCTTTTGCCATTTCCCATCCGGTTCTGGTGTTGACTGGCTGACTTAGCTTCACTTGGTGTGTGATCTGTGTTGTCACCTGTAATCTGTAGTAATTGTCTGGGGAGTTGGTGTGCTATAGGTTGATTTGATCTCTGGAGCTCACATTTATTCTGTGAACCTCACAAGTGACTCTCTCTCCAGTGTTACAGACAGGGAGAGAATAGGCATTCCCACGGAGCCCGACTCTGCTGACAGCCATGCCTACCCTCCAGCTGTCGTCATTTACGTGGTGGACCCTTTCACCTACACTGCAGAGGAAGACTCCACTCCTGGAAACTTTTGGCTCTTGAGCTTGATGCGCTGCTACACAGAAATGCTGGACAATTTGCCTGAGCATATGAGAAATTCTTTCATTCTCCAGGTCACTGTCTGCAAGTTTATGCTTTTACATTGGTTGTTTTTATGAAAGTAAAAAGTTTCGTGAATTTTTAAATCTTAGAAGTCCATAAAAAGTGCAAAAGAAAAAAAAATACAATTCTACCTTTCAGATTGAATCATCATTATCTTGATGTTTCTAACCCTTTTCTGCAGTTTTCCATGATCAAGATTATACTTCTGTTAAAACTTTGAGCCTTTTTCTAGGTAACATTCATTGGTATTTTTCCCGTGTTACTTACAGTTCTCACAAGTAACATTTTAATGACTGCATATTTTCCATATCTGCTTATTTTGTCTTGCTTTTCACAATTATAAACAAAGCCATAGTGAACATATTTATACATAATCTCTTTTACATTTCAGGTTTTTTTACATACCGATAAAATTGTCAAGTTACCTTCCAAAAAGGTTGTACTTACTTACTTTCCTTCTAGCAGTTAATGACCATGCCTGTGTTTACCATGATTTTGCCAGCTTTATAGTGAAATAATTTTTCAAAATGTTTTATACGGTAAAAAAAAAAAAAAAAATTCTTTGTTCTCTTGGTTTTGTCGATTGATTGATTGATTGATTGATTATGATATACTGGCCTTAAATCCAGGCAACACTGTGCTACACCCTTCAGCTCTTTTTATTTTAAGATAGGATCTCAGTAAGTTGTGCTCAGATTGGGGTCAAACTTGTGATCCTTTTGCCTCTTGCCTCCTGAGCACTGGATTATAGGTATGTGTCACCATACCCAGTTTTATTATTGCCTTAATGAAGGCTATCTTGTAGAATTAAAAAAATGAAAATAAAGTGGTTAGTGTAGTTTTTCATTGTTTCGATGGCTGTGTCCCTAATGGTTATAGATAGTAACTGAAGATGCCATGCATACTTTATATATGCAGTATACAAATGAAGAGTACATTATAATTAGGGACCATGGCAACAAAAATTCAAATTTGCACCTAAAATTGAAACAGGGTAGTTTTTAAGTAAAACTGTAACTTGATCAACATAATGGTAACTCATAAATTGCAGTTATGTATTTGGGACATAGGATTTTTTATGTCACTGGAAGAAATTAGGCTTTAATTAAATTATGTTTGGCATTAACGTACTTAAAGCTAAGGTTCCCTACCCACTTGCCAAGTAGTAATAGTTTTATACGATTTCATTTTCTGTCTTACAAATTTATTAGCAGATCTCAATTTCTAGGTTGGTTGTTTGTTGTTACTGTTTGCAGTATTGGAGATTGAACCCATACTCTTCACACTGAATGTCATCCACAGCCCTTTGTATTTACAAAAGAAAGAAAAAAATTTTTTTTCTTTTGAGCCAGGGTCTTGCTAAGTTGCCGAGGGCTCAAACTTGCCTCAGCCTCCTAAATATTAGGATTACAGGTGTGTACCACTGTGCCTGACTTAAGGTTGGTTGTGTGTGTGTTTTCAGATTGTGCCTTGCCAGTACATGCTGCAGACAATGAAGGATGAGCAAGTTTTCTACATTCAGTACTTGAAGTCCATGGCATTTTCAGTGTACTGCCAGTGTAGGCGACCATTGCCTACACAGATCCACATTAAATCCCTCACGGGATTTGGGCCTGCAGCCAGCATTGAGATGACCCTCAAGAATCCGGAGGTGAGTATTAGAGGGGAAGAATTTGCAAAATGAGTGCTCTTATACTAAAAAGGCAAGCCAGAAGTATGTCTTTTTTTTTGTGGAACCGGGGATTGAACTCAGGTCCTTGCACTTGCCAGGGAAGCGCTTATTCCACTGAACTGTCTCCCCGGCCCTCAGAAGTGTGTCTTGTCTAACCCAGAGATTGGTGGATCTTTTGTCTTTTTATATAAGCACTGCTAGGTGCCCTTAATGCTTAAATTAAAATAAAGGAGATACTTCTGAATTTTTACAATTTTGTTAAGAAAAGGCAGGCAGGTGCTTCTTTTTTTAATGTATCACTTAAGACAGCAGTGTTTTTTATCACTTTTAGTATTAATGCTCAAATTTTTGAATTTATTTTGTTCTTTGTTTTTCTAGCTAATCTGTGTCTTAAATTACAAACTCTGTGCCTTTGCCTACCTTGATTTGTGTCCCAAGAGAGCAGTGGTTGGTGTGCTTCCCGTGCAGGACCCTTGCTTTCCCGTGCCTGCGCGCCCTCTCCCCTGGAGTTGCTCTCTGATCTTCAAGCTGCTGTGGTTTCCCGTCTTCCTGGGCCTGCTTCCTACCACTAGTAGGCCTAAAGGGAGTCTTAAAATGCCACAGCCAAGCCATGGCTTCCAGGAAAGTCTTACATTCTCCTTTTGCTAATCACTGCAATTTGAAGATAGCAGTACGGGGCACCATTTAGAATTTTGAAAGCCTTAAAATACCAGTTTCCAAAACATTATTGTATGGCAGATTGTCAGTTAATAAAAGCCAGCGAACACTTCTTTACTGTAAGAGAGCGCCTTAAAAACACCGTCTCCTGCAGATTTTGGTTGGTTGTGTTTCTGGAAGCTGCACAAAATGCTTAGACTCTCATAAATGAGAGCTTAGGAATGAGAAATAGTGCATGTAGTAGCACTGCGTTTGCTGTGACATGGTTCAGGTCAGCCTAGTCTCAGGAGCAGGCTGCTCAGCTGATGGACCACAGTCATGCTGGTGTTACGTAGTTTCTGCTCTGGGCATTTTTAGTTTTATTTTGAGTTTTTCACTTATGTGAACAATTCATGTATTACATTAGCTTTTTATAGAATTTTTAAAAATTATCTTTTCTTGGCTCCTGAAATTCTGATTTATTATTTTCCTTTGTAAATACACAGCCATTCAGTTGTTCACCTGATGGTTATGCTGAAGCTCAGATGTAATCATTTCTTGACACTTTGGTGAGAGTGGGAGCTAGTATGTGCATTTCATAGTGGAAGTTAGAAGCTGAGTGCTGTTAAGGATTCCAAACTTTGCGTAACATTTTAAAAGCTTTATTGCTTACTAACAACACTATCAGGAGCTCACAAGTTAAGGTACAGCTTAAATGAAAATAAATGCAAAAAGATTTTAGGCTTTTTGTTGTTCTTTGTTTGTTTGGTGTTTTTGAGACAGGGTCTCGCTATGCAGTCCATGCTGGCCTTGAGCTCTCGTTGTAGCTCAGGCTGGTCTTGAACTCTCAACAGTCCACCTGCCTCAGCCTCGCGAGTGCTGGGGGCTGATTTTAAGTAATAGGGCTTTTCCTCCTGTCCCTTGAAACATGAGAGATAAATCATTTTTCTTCATTAAAAACAAACCAGATGTTCAGATATTTGCTGAGAGGTATAAATTTTTATCTGCATAACAGTAGTGGTTACTTGGTCAGTACAGCCTCTGCTTCTGTGGCCAGTGGGAACATTATGCTTCCTTCCAGCTTCCTGTCGCTCAGCATCTGTGCCGAGGACACGTGGGGAGCAAGACAGCCCTGCTCCCAGGAATTCTAATTCTGTGGGGTACACAGCCTCATGCAAACCCAGTATAATAGAAGACACAATATGCTTTTTAAATATTTGTCATACAAGTTTTTAAGAACACCTATTGCTAGTACCACTTCTGTTTTTCATGGAATATTTGGCATCTCAAAAACTAGTACCAGTAGGGCTAGGGAGATAGCTCAGCAGCATAAGTGCCTGCCTGGGAAGCACAAAGTCCCAAGTTCAATCCCTGGTACTACAAAAACAACAACAACAAAAAAAAAACTAGTATTAATAGAGTGGAGTTTTGAATATTCTCAGTATAGAGAAATGATAATATTTGAAGTGATGAGTATACCAATTACTCTGGCCTGATCATCACAAATTATGTACAGTTTGAGAATATCACATTGTACATAATCAGTATACATAATTACTATTAAGAAATTAAAATTAAAATGTCAGTATATTTAAAAACAGTTTGGAAATCCTATTTTACTATTGATTTATCACAGGCTATCTATTGCATCTAAATATTTGACATTTAAAGCTTGCTGTATACAGAACTTTCAAGTAACTTCACTTGAGCCCTCTCTTTTTAAATAATAGACATGAATGGGTTAGTGCTGGACTAGCATTACAACATAGAGTGATTCATGGACCATCTCTTGCCTTGAATCTTAAGCCCCTAAAATGAATGCACTGAATTAGAATGTTTCTAAAGTCAGGATGGGGGATATAGCTCAGAGACATAAGTGCCTGCCTGACAAGCACAAGGTCCTGAGTTCGGTCCCTGGTACCACACACACACACGCACACACACACACACACACACACACACTATATATATATATATATATATATATATATATATA
>NDGM011102541.1:0-17456 GCA_002564305.1 Octomys mimax | reverse complement strand
GTATCCTGTTTTGAAACTATCTCATTACTATTTGTTTCTCAATAAAATTAATAAAAAAAAGAAAAAAAAGACATCTTAAGGCTGACCTGAATACAGCCACTGCTAATTGCTCTATTTTATGTCTTCAGTAACACTAAGTTCCCAATATGGTAGCATTCTCTTGGATTATTATCTTACAACTTGGTTATTATCTTACAATTTGTTGGGCCATTTGCATCATGAAAGGGGCAGCATTTGTCTTTACTGGAACAGACACATTTTCAGGCTAGGGCTTCACTAGGGGTAGCAACAATGACTCTGTTAAACTGAACTGAAAGCTGACTTTCCCATGATCATTTTGAATTTCTCATGCTCCTTAAATAATAGACTATGAAGAGAGGTACAGCATGGAGGGGTAGTGCATGATCAAGACTACCAAAGGGAAATTGAACTACTACTCCACAATGAGGGTAAAGAAGAATATGTTTTAAGTGCAGGATGTCCCTTAGGGCATCTCCTAGTATTATTGTACCTTGTTATTAAGGTCAATGGGAAACTATAATAACCTCATCCAGGCATGATAATAAATGGCCAGACCCTTCAGGAATGAAGGTATGGGTCACCCACCAGGTAAAGAACCGGAGGTACTTGCTGAAGGCCAAGGGAATACAGATGCAAAGTACAAGGAAGTGATAAATGCCAGCTATAAACATATGGCCTAGTTACTGAAAGTAAGATTATAATTGTCATGAGTATTCCTTTCCTAAATTGTTAATATACTTATGCATACATGTGAGGTATGATCAAAATATATGGTGGATGTTTAAATTTTAAAAATTGAATGAGAAAGACATCATAGATCAAAAGTTTTCTTTCTTTCTTTCTTTTTTTTTTTTTTTTTTTTTTTTTGGAACTGGGGATTGAAACCAGGCCCTTGCACTTGCCAGGCAAGCGCTTATTCTACTGAGCCATCTCCTGGTCCCTAAAAGTTCTTATAACTTGAGACTGGGATAACCTTTCTAAGTATGACACAAACCCGTGAAATCAAAAGGAACTATGCTGATCATGCTGTAAATAATTTCTGTATAATAAAATATTTATAAATAAAACAAGCACAAATTTCAAACTAAAAAAATGGTAACAGTGAAAAAGATATATTGCCATTAAGTAGGCTCAAAATACTCTCCCTTACTTCCTCATTTCAACACACTCATCTGATTATTCTTTTCACTATATGAGGAAATTCCATTAGTCCTCTTTTGTGAAAGCTTATGGGCTGCAATAAAAGACAATATAGTGAATGTTGTCGCCAAGTATCACTTGATAGAAAGGCAAACTTGTTAAAAGAACCATGATGGTGTGTCACAATTCCACCTTACTGGATCTGGCACAGCACGATTTCTGATTCTTCCATGAAATTGAAAATGACTATTTTTTTTTTTTTTTGGTATCTTAGGGAAGGGTCTACAGGTGTTCAGGGTCTCACTACTAGATCAGACTCATAGTGATCCATCTGTTTACAGCCTCCTAAGAGCTGGGATTACAGGTGTGCACCACCACATCCAGTCTCAATTGCCATCTCAGTGTGCCCTGTGTGCAGGGCCAGCATGGCAGGCCTGGGGATCAAACCTCAGCCCCTATGCCTGCTTGTAGGTGCTTTAATCTGCTGAGCTATTTGGCCGGCCCTTTCAAAAATGACTATGAAAGGTGTTTTGAATGGGTTCAGGACATCAAGGTAGTTGCAATAGAGCAAGTAAAGATACTTTGGAAAGGATTTCCAGAATTGCTTCAGAAAGTGGTAAGGATGGGATAAGTGTGTTTGAAGTGTTTTGAGAGTGTTTTGAGGTTATTAATAGAAATGTATCTTTTACTGTAGTATTTTAAAAAATGAACACATAGAAAATTGTTCAATCACACCTCATATGTACATTAAGTAGATATTATTTTCTCTTCATGTTCTTAGATTACATCACAGATTGTTTTAATATTTTAAGGTTTACATTACAATATGTAGGTACGGAATATCAGTGGACAAGGAAGCATCACTCAAAGAAAAACTTAACTTTCTATTTTGGGGTAGATATAGTGAATTTCTGTTTTTGTACAAGGTGGTTGTATCATATTGGATGTAATTATGAGCTTATTATTGTACCTGGAGATCAAGGTAGGTTAAGAAGATGTGTCTGGTTGTCATGTTTACAAGAGCTGAACTGTGACCATTAGTCATGAACTATCAACTTGAAAAATTAAGAAATGACTAACACATTAGTTAGGGTGTTTCTGGAGATGACTGGCATGCCAGAAAACTGGAGGAAAAACTCAACTCAGTTATAGCTGATAGTGTTGAAGCCTTGTTGGAATAAAAAGGGAAGAAAGAGGAATTTTTGCCTGAAGAGGTGTGTCTTTTGCTGCCATTGTCTGTGGATATCAGTCTCCATCTTCTTTAGTTTTCGACACAAATGCATACCAGTGACTCTCCAGAGAGCTTCTAGGCCTTTGGTCTCAGACTGGTGCTATATCCTTGTTCTCTCTCGTTCTTCAGCTTCCAGGTAATTGGATTGAGCTACTCAGTTCCCCAGATCTCCAACATGAAGATTGCCACTGCATGGCGTCCTGCCTCTGGTCACATAAAGCTAACCAATAATAATCCACTGGTATATACATGGTGATTGCTTAAAGAACCCCAAACCAATGCCAAAACAAATTGTTTTAAAAGAAAGGGATAAAGTACAAAATTTACAAAATATTTTTCCTTACTATAAGTAACGAAGAATCCATGCATTGGATTTTAATAAGTTCTGGTCTAGTTAGCTTTTGAAGGTGATTCTAAAGAATAAAATCATAGGAAAGAGAACAAATGCTGCAGGAACTTCTAAAAAAATTGCAACATTTTACAATTTTGTTATTTGGTCTGATATCATGCAGAATAAAGTAATTTTGATCTGTTTCTCTAAAATTTGCACTGTGACAATTCCAATAATCAGTCACCAATAATCTGTGTGTTGCTTATGCATTGCCTAATTTATTGAGTCCTAACTATGTACCAAGAATAGTACTGGTTACTACTTAAAAAAAGCATCATCAGTATAGGGAATGGATAACTTTTACAAACGCAAAAGAACAATTCAGTGTCTGAAACCTTGCATGAGTTGAAATTCAGCACATTGAGAAGTTATTGTGAATATTTCATTGACTTATTTTGAAACATAAAAGTTGACCTATTTCCTCTATTTTGCCTGGTTATTCACTCACTGCTTGGAGTCTGATGATAAAACCTTCCTTTGCTTGCTCATATATGAGCAAACTTTACATTTGGGACTGTTAGGGTATTCATCACATTTTCCTAAAACCTCTAACACAATTACTATAAACTCAGGATAATTTAATGCATTCTTGAAATCAATAACAATGCTCTTACAGACATATATCTGAAAATTCTCTGATTAGGTGGTAAATAACTTATGTAAATGAATGCTTTAAGAACTTGGTATTGTTGCATTTGCAAGACAGGTAGCATAAGGGGCTCCCTTCCTACGCTTTTTGTTTTAGTTCATTTATCCTATTTTAAGCTTTCTTTTGCCATCCCTTTACTTATTTTCACTATTTTATTCTGGATGGTATTCATATAACTTTTGAACACTCTGACCAAATTCTGTTACTATCCCACTGATAGCAGTGTAAATTCAAAGGGAATTCAAGAAAGACTTTTACACCACATTCAAATGGAAAGAAAAAAAAAAGTCAGTTTCTTGGCATGCAATTGGCTCATAAGCAACTCACTGAATCATTTCTCTAAAAGCTTGAAAGTAAATAAGCCACTTAATTCTTTAAATAGTTAGCTCCACTTGCTATTATGCAGGTGATGCATATGGTGTGCATAGATGTGTCATTGCTTGGAGTGAAATGGGGTGGTGGGAGGTTGTTTGTCTCCACAATGGTGTCAATGTTTCAGGGAGCACAGGAGTGTTTAGAGTTCTTGATCAGTTTATAAGATTTGGTACATCAGGAGTTAAAGCAGTTACTGAAAATAACTAAGATATATCCTAAGCAATTATAGAAGTGAGCAGTGCTGAATGTTTGCACTTGAAGAGCCAGCTGACTGGTAAACTATTAGGTCAAGCAACTGACAGTCGAGTTTGGATCTGCACCATTCAAAAAATACTATATTTATGCCAACAATAATTGTATATATCATTATTATTCCAAAAATATATAAATGTACAGTATCTCTCTCAGCTCAGCAGATGGACCCAGGAAGATCTCTGATTAAGTGACTACTGAAATATTTTTAAAAGTAGAATAGAAACATGAAGTATGGTCAGCATAAACCACAATGTGGAAAGAAGGGTAACTCTGGATTGCTCACATAAGGCTAATGCGAAAGAGCAGCAGGCATTAACATTGTACATGTGTTAAAAGGGCCAATGACATTTTCTTAGAGTGTCAGAAGTTGCTGGGGCTCCTTCCCAAGCTGCTTACTGAGCAGTTTCATCTGGGATCTACAAGGGTCCTTGCCAGCCAAACCTTCCATAAGAAACATTCCTTAAATGCTTGCTCAGTTCTCTTGATCTTTGAGAGCTGCCAGACTTAATATTCAGGTTTCTAAGTTGCATATTTTGTATGACTACACTGAGGACCTCGTTGAATTACAATGGCAAAGATATTCAAATCATGGACAAATGTCATTTGAGCATGTGGGACAGGCTTCCAGATTGTTTATAGCAATTTAAATTCTAGAGTGAGTATTAGGAGCTTAAAGAGATTTATACTGCACTTGACCTCTGAATAGATCTGTTTTTAATGAAGTTTCTATGTCCCTGAGATACTTGGAGTTAGTATCATTTTCCATCATATCTAGAAAATAAGTTTATGACTAAGCCACGGGGAAATTTAAGTCTGAGGTCTTAGAGCTAAATTTTAAAAAGACCTTCCTTATTCTTACCTTCTCCACTTCTTGGAAAGATACGTGGGGTCTTGACATTGTTCAGGTAGGTTTCTGCACTAGGAATTTGCTGATGAGTTTTACTGGCTCTGATCCTATTGTTTCCTGGTGATTATCATGGATGCTGGGAACAGATGGCCAAGGAGTCAGGTGTTGGGTCTGAAAGGAGGGTTAAAGGCAAACATATCCTGAAGGAGCCTGGGAGAAGCCAGCAGTCATTTTGCTTCATGGTTTTAAAGATTTTATTACTTGTTAAGGTTGGAATTACATCTGTGGTTTTACATTAACTCAGACAATTATTGTCATCTTGCAATTGAATAGGTTTTTATAGATTTCCCTAATGCGTTTCTTAGCAAGTATTTTAGCAATGGAAATCTGATTTGAAAAATAATTTCAATGCAATCTAGGGCTTAATGTGTATTGGAATTATCTATTGATTTCACTATATACTGATCATGTTTTTTTCTACCTTATATAATAAAGTTGAATGCAATTGTTTAGTTAAAAATCCCATATCTCCAAAGAAAACAAAACTGAACAAAATTCCTTTCTTCAACATTAGGGAGAAGTACTTTCTTTTTCTTTTCTTTTTTCTTTTTTAAAGATTCCTAATATTTATATCTATTAAATCAGTAATTTTCATCATTTTTTAGCTTATTTGGTTGCTGACTATCTCTCTATCTGTATATTTCTCAAAGGCTTTTAGGCCTAGAATCTGATTTGGAGGTAACAAAGATTAGTGACAGCTAAACTACAGTGGCCATATGGAAAAATGTAGATACTACAATAGGCATAACTTACTTCATTTTTATTCCAGTGGCTACATTGAGAATTTAGTAAATACAATTGTTTATCTCTCTTAAAATGGAGATATTCCCATACAAATCCTGGAATAAAGCAATATAGAAATAATTTGGACAACACATTAATTGAAATAAGTAAAATTTGATTTTTTTTGAGTGCAACTACTAATGATCTTTACTGTCTGCATTTCTACCACATTATGGATTTCTGAGTTCAAACCAGAATGTTTCCTGATCTACCAACTTAACTGGCATGCTCTTTTCTTATTTCCAGATTTTCTATTTTTGTGCCTCCAAGGCACCCTACAGTCCTAGCACAGAGTGGTACTGATATGCAGTGCCATTGTGCGGGTTTATGGCATCTTTTATATGCCAGTTCTTTCAAAGTACTTTGTGCTACATGGATGGCGAGTATCTGAAACATCTTTTTCAACTGTTGTAGTAGGATCTATTTTCTTCTTGAGCTTCAGCACTTAGGTCCTAACTCATACCCTCCAAAAAAGTGGGAAGAGTGAGACCCTCCAGCAAATGCATTAGTTTAACATAGCAAATGCCATACTTTTATATCCAGATCAGAGTCAATGCCTGTCCTGTCTGATGAGAAGCTGGTGTCACGTTGGCGTTCTAACTGCTGTTAAATGTACATGTCTACCAGACCTGAGTGTGCAGTGCTGACAGATCCATAGCTGGGTGGCAAATGCAAGTGATAAAGAGAACATTATATGCACTTCGTTAAAAGTGTATTGTAGCTCAGTTATGACTATTGATACGGAAGCACTGAAGGAAAACCAACTGCAAGTACCTGATTGAACCAGAGGGCCTCCAGCAGTCACTGGAATATTCTGGATGCAGTAAAAAAAAAAAAAAATAGATTCTCACCAGAGAGTGCTAGGGCTCCATTCTAAGAAACTTTATTTTAATTAATTAATTTTTTTTTGTGCAGGGTCTCACTGCACAGCCCAGACTCATAGTGATCCTCCTGATTTCTGCTTCCTTACTGCTGGGATTACAGGCTCCTCAGTGAGGCCAGGGATGGGGCTGGCATGCCATGAGGAGCTAGGGACAGAACACTGGTCCCTGTGCTTACCTAAGCAAGCACTTAGTCCGCTGAGCTATACCACCAGCCCTAGAAACCTTATTTTTATAGGCAATAGTATTCTTGAAATGACATGAATCCCAATTAGGGTATTATACATTAATTTTGAAAATATGCTTGTTAATTTTGATATTTTCTGAGGCACAAATATTGTGGGGATTTTTCATTTTATTTGTCCATGATTTTTAGTGATTCTTTCAAAAAGATTAGAGAAGCAATATAGGGTAGAGGTCAAGATTAAGGCTGTAGAAATCAGAATTGTGTGGGATGCAATCATGGTCCTACCACTTGGTGGTTATATGATCTTGGGCCTTAATTTGTTTTTCTGTAAAACTGAGATCATGAGTACTTTCCGTCTCTACCTTCAAGGCACATCAGACTGGACAATGTTCCTACAAAGACTGAAACAGCTAGATGAACTTCATATCCAGAATTGGAGTATTCTACCTAAGTATACTAAATCCCTGACTTATAAACATTTGAACTTTAAACTTTCACAGATATGAACAAACCTCATAATATGAATACGTCTCATGTATAAACATTTGTAGATGTGAACACATTGTGGACGTAGCTTGTGTGTCTCCTGAACATTGCCACAGTTGTGCTGTGGTGCTTACTGTAGAAGGCGATAATGTACAGTAGGACAGTACTCAGTCAAAACCCAGGACATCTGGAAGTGAGAGGAAAAGCAGCTGCAAATATGTTTAATTTACTGTTGTACTATACAGCATCACCATGTTAAGGTAACTGTAAAAGTAAAAATAGCTTATAGTATATGTGTGTGG
Organism: Octomys mimax; assembly: GCA_002564305.1. Taxonomy (NCBI): domain Eukaryota; kingdom Metazoa; phylum Chordata; class Mammalia; order Rodentia; family Octodontidae; genus Octomys; species Octomys mimax. The sequence continues at coordinate 9,848 of NDGM011102541.1, read as the reverse complement.
GTGTGTTTGTTTCTTTTAATGCCTTACATTGTATACTTGTGTCATTGATGTAGTAAGACTTATTTTTTCTGACTTAAAAATGCATCTGACTTACAAATGTTCTCTGAAACAGAACTCATTTGTAAGTTGGAGAATTACCCTATGACTTTAGGAAAGTAAAACAAAAACTTCTGGATGGAACACACAACTCTGGGGTGACTTTGCAAATAGTATCAGTGTCCCAAATGAGTTCTGTTCAGTTTTAAGTGAGTTGAACAGATTTACTAAGTTCTTGAATCTGTATGTGCTACTCTTTTTGTTCATGTTTGTATTACCAGGAGCTAGCACAATATAGTGTACTGGCTAATAGTAGGCATTAAAAAAACCCTTTTTTGTAGGGGTCCTCAAGCCTTGATTTCTTCCTAACATTTCCTTGGCAGTAATGGGCATGGGACTCAGGACCTCATTATTGCTAGGCAAGCACTTGCCCACTGGGGTACCTCTCCACCTGTGCTAATGTTTTTACTTTATTTTATTATACTTACCAAAGGAGTTTTCTTTCCAAACACAGATGTAGGGCTGGGGAGGTAGCTCAGTAGAATAAGCACTTTCCTGGCAAGTGCCAGGTCCTGAGTTCAGTCCCTGGTACAGCAAAAACAAAAGAAAACAAATGAACAAACAAAAAACCAGATGTAGACCTGTCTCCTGCTTCTTCCAGTCACCCAGAGGAAATAGGTAAAGGTACCTTTGGCTGCTTATACCTCTCCTAGGATTTAGGATGCCTCAGAGTGAGCCAGCGACTAGACAGAGGAGTGCCTCCTGATAGGAGCTATGGCATGGCTGTCGGCATCAGACCCTCGGGGGAAAGAGCTGAGAAACAAAGGGCATCACCTTGCTCTCCCTTTGCATGTGGTTCTCCTCCTGTGACTGTCCATGCAGCAAGCCCAGCTGAAATCAAGATTCCTCCAACTGTCTATGTGGGCCAGATTTGTGGGCAGCACAGGGTCAGAGAAAGGTGAGCAAAGGTGCCTTGGCTTTGGAGGGCTAAATATATGATGTCCAGAACTGAACTGGTTGTCTCACTCAGATTCCCCAAAGGCATTAGAAAAACACGCTGGACACACAAAACACTTTATCTCCATTGATTAGGAGAGGAGATACTGTGCCCGATATCCCTGAACATCAAGCTCCACGTTTTCCTGCTACATAATCTCCTGAGGCCCAGAATTTTTTCTATAACTGGTGTCTTATCTTATTAGAGACTCTTTCAGACATATAACTAAAATGTATTTATGCCTGCCTTTTAAATGTGTGCAAATAATTTAGTTGATTTAATTTAGACATTCCTTACACATTTCAGAACACATATTTAGTTATTTTCCACATGTATTCTATCTCCCATATGTAGTTTACACTACTTAGTATTAAAAAATTACCTATTGAACACTTAGTCCTTAGATTAATCTTAGATAAACCTCTGGGTATACTTTTTACATTTCTGGTGGTAGATTTATATTTTTCCCATTGAGCCTTTGAGTGTTTCTCTTATAAAGTTTTCAGGTCACAATTGACAGGTTGTTATTAATGTCTTCTTGGCTTAATCAATTTTACCTTTTATAGAGAGAATGAATCTGCTGAGTTTCCTAGACATTAGCAATACATAGAAATCCTATAATAAGGTGTGCTATTATCTCTTTTTGAAAATGAGTAATGAGGCATGACAATTCCTTTCTGAAGCAATAATCAAGAGAGAGAGCCCTGCATTTAATTTATTATATGAGCCCATAGGAAGAGCAAAAGAAAAATAAATATTTTTCACCCATATGAGTCAGTATCAAGCGTAAATCATAGGTGCTCACAACTTTAACTTAATTGCTATCACAAAGAAGCAGAGGTTGTTGTGATCAGATAGCTCCTGGAATACAAAAACAGAAATCCTTCACATTTATAAAGGTGGTATAATTCTCTTCACCCCAGCCAGCACTGATTTTCTTTCACAGTGAATTAAAAAAAGAAAGAACCAAAGACAAATTCAAACGTAAGACTATTTGGATATAATCCTGTTACTAAAACATGGTCTGTAATAGTAAGAATGTAAGTGATGGCCTTTTCTACTCTCCTTATTTACAACAAACGATGACATTGTTGTTAATGGCAGTTCTTGGTTTATTTGAAAGTTACATACTTTCTTTTTTGCATAACATATTTCTATTTAACTCAAGGTTCTGTTTTGTTTCCCATTTAGATGACAGATGAAAAGTGAATTTTCCCTTCACTTCCTAGGAGAACAGCCAAATTCGGTTTTTGTTTTGTTGTTGTAAAATTTCGCTGTTCAGTGTGGTAGCCACCTGATGCACCTGGGTATCAAGTGCTTGATATGTGGTTCTTGCAAAGAGAATGTGCTCTGAGTGTGAAATACACACTGACTTTCAATGACATAGTGCCAAAAATGGATGGAAAATACAGTTAATAAAGTGACATTTTCTTTCTTTTTTAATTTAATGTATTTGGTACAAGGTCTCAGTACGCAGCTCAGACTTGTAGTGGTCCTCCTATTTTAGCCTCTCAAGCACTGGGATTATAGGCATGTGCTGCCACACCTGGACTCCATCTGAGCTCAGCATGCCTGAGGGTGGGGGCAGCACAGTATGTGGTACCAGGGATCGAACACCAGACCCTGCGCTTGCCTAAGTAGGTACTTAGTCTGCTGAGCTATCTTGCCTGCCCTAAAGTTACATATTTTCTTAACACCAAAAATGTGAACAAATTTTTGTGGCCTATTGTCAAGATCAGTGTGGCAGTTAGAATTTAGGCTGGCCATTGGTTTACCCAGCCCCTAGGAAGGAATTGATGAAGGAACTATGATATGCGGAATTGATGTGGAAGGGAAATCTTCCCTGCCTCTACCCATATGTGCCATGGGTGACGGAATTCCTTCTGATCTTTGGGTTCAGTTCTGACCCTGTTATTGTTTTTAGTGTCATAGTTTTATTCATTTGTCATCATTTGTGATTTTTATGGAAATTGTGAAATACTTCAAGTATATGGAAAACAAACTCAGGTACACATCAGACAACTTTCTCTGATATTATATTGTATCAAGATTGCTTTAGATTTTTTTCTTTCTTTAAGAAAGAAAATGTCAATGTGTTCCTTGCAAGATCCCTGGAGGAGAGCAGGGCCTAGGCTCCCTCCTGCACTCTATCTTTGGCTTATGTCTTGAGGTTACTCATAATCACAGCAGGGGTTTTCTCTTGCTCAATCTATCCTTATTATTTGTTTCCAGGGCTCAGCCACCTCCCCAGCTCCTGTGCTCCAATTTTTATGCACCCTCTGCTGCTCAATACCAATTGCAGGTCCCTCAGCAGTGTGGTAGAGCATCATTTTACATCATTTTGGCAATTTTGGCTTCCTATTTGCCTTCATTTTTTCCTGATTGGTTTTTAAGGATAAAGAATTATTTATGTGCTACATAATAGATATTGATTCCTCTTCAGAGCTGTAAGTTGCAAATGTCTTGAGCTGTGGCTTCCTTTCTAACTTTATTTTGAGTATTATTTTCTTTAAAGACCTTTAAAGTATGTAGCTGGATTAATCTTTCTTTTCATGGCTTGTTGTTTCAGTGTTTCTTCAATTACAGGAAACGAGAACATCAGCCAGCCCATTGCCTGGTCTATTTTTACCAGAACAATCGCTAAAAGGTCAGACAGTTCTGAGGGGTGTTGTAGCTGGCAATGAAAGTGTCTTATTGTTACATGGCATGTTCACCTTCAGGCCAACCAAGGAACTGAAGATTCATTGCCATGGCTTAGGACAGGTCCGGAGCACTGCTCTATCTTCAGTGGGTAGGACTTTAGCTCTCTAACCACAGTATAGAGCTCTGTGAAGGAGTCTGGGCTCCAGAGCAGCTCCCCATTTCTGCATTTCCCATGCTTTTCTCCCCATTGCTCATTCCCAGAATTAGACCTCTTGTTTAACTGCCAGAATTGGAATTTGGTGTGGTGTTGGGCCCACACTTGCCATTTTAAGGCTCCTGCCATTTTCAACCAGTAAAAGAAAAGGCTCACTTCACTTTTTATAAGTAATAAGTGAGATAGATCAAATGTCCTTGGGAAAAAAGCCTTTCTAAAAAAGCAACCAAAGAATCTATACTGACAATGTGAATTTCTAAGGCAATCCCGAGAAATCCATTTATGTAATCAGCTCATGATTTCTCTCTTTCTCCTAAGTGGCTCTGGGCTCAATTTAAACTGAAAAATTCAATAGAAAAGCCTGTAGCTTCTAATCAAAGCTTTGTGTCAAAGGTGGAATGGGGGCGTGGCTGGCATTCTTTTTGTCCTTCAGAAACATTACTGTCACCTTGTCCTTATAAGGTATAATGGGGAAGAGGGTTTTGCTCTGCTTCCTCCTTGCATGGTGGTGGATCTTTGTGAAGACAAAGGTGCCATTTTTGACCTGATAGCTTCTCATAGAAGGCCCAGCCCAAGCTAGGAGAAAGATGTCATAGCTTGGCAGTGCTTCTCAGAGTATGAGCTCCCCTTTGGATAAGGTCCTCATTAAACTTAGGAAACTGAGAAACTTGTTTTCCTTTTAAGTCCCTCATAACCTTGGTTAGCCATCTTCCTGATCTTGGGTATTTGGATGGCTCTCTTCTTATGTCCAGGGCTGCCCTGGGGTCTCACTGAATGAGTCTGTGCAGTGTAGGCACTAGGGTATGAAATGAGCTACATAATGACAGCTTGTAATTGATTTTGCTTTCAAAACATGACTATACCACACACACACACACACACACACTCACTGTCATTTTCCTAGAGTTTTCATATGTTACTTCCAGTACAACATCCTTTTGAGTCCTCCGAAAAGCCCGTAAAAGAGAGGACAGGCCTCTATTTTTAGACAAAGTCTTGATTTTAGAGTAGTTTCAGGTTTATAGAAAAATTATAAAGATAGTATAGAGTTCCAGGTTCCTGTATTTTTATCATTCAGGTCAGTATAACACATTTTCACAGATAATGAGTTAGTATTAGCACAATAATATTAGGCAAAATCTATAGTTTTTGCAAATATCTTTTGTTTGCAACCTTGTGTCATTTTTCTGTTCCAGGTTTCTATGCAGTGTCCCAATCACATTGTCATCATGTCTCCTTAGAGCTCCTCTTGGCTGTGACATTTTCCAGACTCTTCTCATCTTTGATGATCTTGGTGGTTTTGAAGAGTACTAGTCAGGCATCTATAGAATGTCCCTTCCTAAAGGACAATAATTGTCTGATATTTTCTCATGTTATGGGTTTGGGGAGGAGGCCCACAGAGGTAAAGCATGATTATTTCTATGCCATATCAAATGTGCATCATTTTTGCTGATTGAAAAACTGAGGCTCAGGGAGAGAGACAGCTATCACACCAAACTTCCTGAAAGGTATGGCGCTCACTTGCATCAGACTTTTCCTGGTGCCCAAGTCCATGCTTATTATGGTTTCTCTCTAGATGTCTCCCCAAAGCTTCATGTGGGGAGCAGCTTTGGGGAGGTGATTTGATCATGGGGGAGCCACATTTGTTAGTGGATTGGTCTACTGTTGAATTTATAGCTAAATATGATATTGAGAGGCAGAGCCTCACTGGAGGAGGTGGGTCACTAGGGGCATGACTTGGAAGGGTCTGTCTCCTCTCTTCCTCTTGGGGCTCTCTGATGCCTGTCAGCTATGCCTTGTGCCATACTGCCCTGCTTTATAGCCAACCAACTATGGACTGAAACCTTTAAAAAATGTAAGTAAAAATAAAACACTTCCTTAAGTTATGAGTGTTGGTTATGTGTGTCTGACTAGAACAGTGATTAAGACAATGCTTTGCTCACTCCATGACATTGCCCTCTTGAAGTTCTCTGGGGGTAGTTATCGCCAAGTCACCAAAGGGTAGTTCTCCTTCAAATAGCCACTTCTTCCCATGCAGTGTCCCTTACTCATATACTCAGTATTATAGGTATATGTAATTTTGAGGGCAAGGTGGTAGGGCAGATAAGTGTGTTACCAGTTCCAACTGAAGACATCCAGTTGGCCCCTGTGCCTTCAAGTTAATGCCCACCTCCCTTAAATTGTTTGAGATTAAAATGCCTGTTTCTTAAGTGAATATATTGTGATGCTAACACAGATTAGAGGTGGGGGAAAGGATCCAAGGACATCTTAAGGATGAAATGATGATAATAATTATGAGAATATTATAATTATATTTATATTATAGCTGGGATTTACTGAGAACTTGTTATATGCCTGGCTCTGGGCCAAAAATGACATCTAGTTGAATTTTCACAACAGTCCTCAAGAGGTCATTGTCATGATTTCTGTCTTCAATTTGCAAATGAGTAACTTGGGTCAGAGAGGTAGAACTGGAGCAGATTGACTCCAGAATTCCATTCTTGACACATGTGGGTGCTTCAGCAGCAAGAGTTCTCAATCAATTTTCTAGATCGCTACCTTTGAAATGAGATTTGATGACATCTGGTATCTGTCACTTTCGCACCTAAGTTTCAAGTTCTACAGTAAAACTATTCTATTGATCCAAATTTGATTGCCTCTCTATCATGGCTGAGTCAAATGGTATAAATTTAGCTCCTGAAATCTCACCCTGTGTATTGGTACTGTTTGCAGAAGAGGAAAAATAGTACCCAGAATGACGATGCCCATACTCTCAAAATTTTGTCTTATATCTCCATGATTACATTTCTAAAGTACAGACAATAGTTGTCAAATGTGGTTTAAATCATGAAAATTAGCATCACCGGGGGATGATTTATTATCTTGAATGCATTTCATGTTAGTTTTTGGGTTTTAGTGCCCAGAATTGAATTCAAGTTCTCATGCTTGCTAGGCAGGTGCTGTGCCACTGAGCTACATCCCTGGCTCCATTTCATGAATTTTGAACTAAGAAGAAACAAATTTTTACTGGTGTTTATCCCTTAAAGGTGGAGATAGGACCCAGAGTTGTTAGTACTTAGTGTGCTGGACTTCCTGTGTTTTATGTGACTAGGTATTGAAAGTGGAGGATCCCTGAAGGAGCACTTGGAGCCTCTTCACTTGTAGATCTTCTACTAGGGTATATGTAGCTGTCAAGAGACTATCTATGCTGTCTGTTGTTTCTTCCCATTTTCTCCTGGCAGAAACAAACTTTATGTTTCATAAGAACAAAACCTAAATCAGATCCCAAGGCCATACTTATATCCTACTGAGAAAGGCTTGTAGGTTTGAACTTTCTTGGTTACAAGGGATTTCTCTTGACAACAATTCTCAGTCTTATGGAGCATTTTACTTAAGAATCTGACAGTGTGCTGTGCCAGCCCCACCCCAGGGTGCACTGAGAAAGTGAATGAGACTGGGCGTGGTGGCACACATGTAATTGCAGCACTTGGGAAGCTGAAAACAGGAGAATTACTACCAGTCTAATCTATGTAGTGAGACCCTGTCCTAAAATACAGGAAAAAAAAAAAAAAAAAGAATCTGAAAACTCTAGGAATATGTTCTAATTTTAGGTACAGGTGAACAAATAAAACAACTGATGCAATAAACTCCCTTCCCCTGCTAGTTTCATCTTTACTGGTTTCTGACATGAAGCTGTTCAGCACCTCTACGTTGTCTTGCACTTTCCAAATTGTAATCTCAGATGGAGAAAAACCCTTCCTCTACTAGCACCCCTGTTTTCCCCTTCTCCAAAGAGTGGTCCTTGCCTCTAATTGAATCATATCAATCTTTCTGAACCAATTATCTTTCTAGAAGCTACATTTTCTATAGTGGAAGGGCAGTGCCTCCATATTGTCAATTATAAACTTGTGCCCATGGGAGGTGACTAGAATTGGAGAGATACTCAGAAATGTCTAACAGTCCATTTGGGTGAAGTGAATAAGTTCCTGATTGGTGTCATATGCTGACTTCTATAACTACTTATTCTGGCTGATTTCAAGCTGCCAACATGATATTATTGAAAATGAAGTTGGAAAAATGTATACAATAGCACACAACTGCTTAGTATTTTTTCAAAGCAGATGTAGTGACATGAAGGAATTAAATAACTTCAAGAACAAAGTTCATTGTAAAAAAAATCATAGTGATGAGTTTTGAGTAATTCTTCATTTGTTTTTTTATAGCTTATGAATTATTAGCTTATATAATATAGTTTTCAATTAAAATATAGTTTGATAACTGGCTCATGAAAATTTTGAAAGTTCAACATTTGCCATTCTCAAGTTGACAGAAGCCAACTCCAGTACATCACTAGTTAGAACCCAAGAAGGCAAAGAAGTTTAGTTTTTCACTGTCTCTCTGCCACTTGACTTCCTGTTCCCTGATCAAATCAATATGAAGCTTATTCCTGAGTGCTACTTCAGGTGGCTCATCAAGGTTGATGAGTATTCAGAGCTTAACATCAGATCCTTCTAGACCTCATCACCTGAATCTACTTTCTATTGAATGGTCCATTGTCAAGTAAAGCTGACATCTGGAGATAGGGCATTATTAGTCTCTAGGCATGAAGATGCATTTCACCATAAATTTCTCTGTAAACAAAGGGAGAATTACTTTACTTCAGTCTTAAATAGATTGCATAAAGTTTGAACCAATAAGTTGGAAGGATTTTTTCTGCTTTGGATTTCCACTCTAAAGCTTCCTTTACCTTAGAGAGTATAGAAGCTTAAGGCAGTGAGGCCAGCAAGGAGGTTGATACATTAGTCCAGGCAAGACAAGGATGAGACGTTAATATAAGCATGGAAATGAGGATGGAAAGAGAATCCCAATGACAGATGTGAGCCATAGCAATGACTCAGGGACACAACTTTTTGCTAGGACAGCATAAGAAGTTGATATGCATGATTAAATGATATAAATACTAAGGGAAGAGTCAATATGGCTGAAGAAAGTATTCACATTGGAGTTTCTCAAAGGAAATCAACTAAATTCACAAGTAACTGGAAGAAAGGGAGGGACATACATCTTGATGCTAACATTAATCTGATATGAGAGACTTGTAGATCAAATAAAACATAGGCAGAGGACTTTATAAAATGATAACTCATAGTGAAACCTGTGGGTTTCACACCAGTGAGTTCAAGATTGGAGTGGGAAGTTACCATTTTCAGGAAGTATTCCTCCCAAAATATGGAGACCTGGAAAATCCACACAGGGGAAACCTAGAATATATGGGTCCTTTCCTCTTTTTGATTTCCTGCAAACAGAAGATACAGCAGCCTGGCAACAAATTTCACTAGAGCACACAGACTTGAATGATTGCTCTCTTCCTAAAGGGCTGCTAGTCTTTTTCTTTCTTCTTTTCTTTCTCTGTCAAGCACCATAACCGCTAACTGGAAACTTTATAGACAACAAGGTTTGGCCATGGTACTGAGGATTGCTAGTTGTAGTGGTTGATTGACCACTTGAGAAGTTTGGAAGCTTAACTAAATCAGCTCAGCAATTCCATATACACTAAATCAGCTCAGCAATTCCATACACACCCTAGGATGTATGTATAGCAGCCACCATAGGGTGGCTCATCACTTAAAGGATATAAAAGGGAAATGAGGAAGGATGGTACATTCCATTTTCTTCAGAGGAGCTCCAATCTTTGTCTTCCATTTGGATATCATCTCCTGTCTTCTCACACAGACTCTTTGTCTTCCACCTTGGATCCTTCAGCCTTCTGGTGCAGTCTTATCAGCCTTCCATCACAGACCCATTGACCTCCTGATATGGACTTGCATGGAACACTGCAGTGAACTTGTCTTAGTTACTCTTCTCTTGTTACTGGGACAAATACCAAACATTCAAAATTAGTTAAGGAAAGGTTCATTTAGCTCACAGTTACTGGAGGTTTCAGCCCATACTCAGCTG
>NDGM011102531.1:0-16540 GCA_002564305.1 Octomys mimax | reverse complement strand
TTTGTAAATAATTTATTAACAATGTGCAATCTATTATTAATCTCATGCTATGTATTCATTTCAGATATATTTCTCTAAAATTCACTCTGTCTACATCTCATATCTTTCATATTGCAATATTTGTCTTCAGTTTTTAATATGCTATATGATCATTGATTTTTCAATAAAGTTAATAAAAAAATGGATAATGTGCTTGCTGACCTTAATATTCACTAATTTCACTTATAGAATTCAACTTTTCTATACATGGCAGGTTATTCAGTTTATCAGAAAATCATAACATTGATGACAGTATCACTTTAAGTTTTCAAGTCTATAATGAAGCAACATACCTGTATGAGCTTGTATCTGTAGTGTCCATATGCACAAAGCTTTTGTGTACGTAAATTACTACTCATACATGTACTAGGATCTACAGCTATGCATGTCTGAGAGTTTACACATTGAAATACATTATTATTTTAGCCTGTTAATTTTCTTTTATTGTGTTTCTAATACATTGAAATTATTGTGATTCTTTAAATTCGTGCATAGCAAATTTCTGCAGGGGTCCCGAGAGCACAGTGGAAGGTCTCATTCGCACTTTATGCATGCACTTTAGACATAGAAAAACACACATGCATATCTCAGGATAGTAAAAATGACTTTACTAAATATTTCTCACAATTAGGGCATGTTTATTTGATAGAGTTGAGTATTCCGCTTCAACTAATAAAAATAATGCCTTGCAAATATTTTGGGAAAGATACTATCCCCAAGAAGATTCTATGAATCAGTGATGTGGGGAGAATCCATTCCATCGCTCACTTGCAAGATTATTTTCAGAACTCAGTTGATTTCTTCCGTGCTTACTATTCTTTCCAACCGATCCAAAAGAGAGATGACACTGTATGCACGGGTGCTTCAGTAAAGTAATTTCTCTGCAATTAAGACTATTTTCCATACTTACCCAACTATCAACTTGATTGGAAGCAACTTTTTGTGATTTTTATTATTATTATTTTATTTTAATCTGAAGAGTAAAAACAAAAGCAAGAACAAAAAGGACACAACTCTTTAAAATACTTATATGTTGCCAAAATGGCATCTCTTTAGAAATAGCCCTTTATGAATATAGGGATACACTTTATTGTGATTTCAGAACTTGTCTCATGAGATCAGAGATGTAGAGATATGATCCACTGATACTATCTATGGGAGTCTATTATCAGTTAATGATTTTGCAAAACCATTCTTGATCTGAGAATACTCTTACCCTCCTTAAATAGTTCTGTCAGTGGAAAGTCTTAATGGTACAAACTGAAAATATATAACACAAGGGAATTCATTAAGCCTTTTAAAAAAGGGAGGGCAAAGATCTCAACTCCTACCAAAGTGTTTATTAATTTGACTATCATGACTGAATGATACTTTTGCAAGTTTGGATATGACAAAGTGAAATAGTGGAAATATGGGAACACAACCTGGAATTTCTGGCAAGAGGAAGAGAGCAAGATGAAGCGGTACTATTAAAATTTATGTTACAGTCATATACCTAGATTGATCACCTGGAGTCATGTTATTTTCCCAATATATAAAGCTTGAGTTGTATATAAGAAAATTAGCCCCAGCCCTTCAATTTAACAGAAACTTTTCATATCTGACTTTAGAGAAAAGACTTAAATTATCAAATAAATAATAGCAAAAAGGAGTAATTTATAGACAGAATTTTCTACCACTTACTTGAAAATATCAGTGGGCAAGCTTATGAAATACCCTCATAGTTCAAAATCAAAAGCTGAAGCACTACACCATGGAATTGTGAACCGAAGTGGCTTTGACAAGCTGAAACCCTGGACCAGTGGTTCTCAATTTCAGCTTCACACTGGCTTTGGTGACAAAGCTTTAAAAGACCAACTGTACCTGAAACCTACTCTCAGAAATTCTGATTTAATTAGCCTAGGTCAGGACACAGGCATCAATAGCTTTTAAATATCCCCTGGGTTATTCTAAAGTGTAGTCAGGGTTGAGCCCACTGCCTTGGTTCATGTCTAAGATCATTCTAATAAAGGTTCAAACACCATAATTATCATAAATGAAGGACAGGTGGCTGAAAGAAAAGGAGCACAAAGCAGAACATAACTTCTCTGTTAGAATGGAAAAAAGTAAGATTCAGAAAGAGGGATAGCTAGAATGCATGTGTAATTGTAAAGGAAAATATCAACTCTTTTCCATTTTCCAGGTATTGACATGGTGTATAAATCATGAGAATGGTAGGCTTTATGCAAAATCAGAAGGAGACAGAGGTAGGTAGGTGCATTAATATCATGGAAAATTGGGTGCAAGATGCCCAAGGAAGTAAATATGATGATTATCCTTGCAATGTAGGGAAAAAGTTATGCCCATTTTTATTATATACCTGAGTACTCAGTTGACCTGCTTTTTATTTTCATTATGTGCATATATTTTTGTCATAATGATCTTAAAATATCATTTGTATGATACCAATTTTTTATAAGGAGGATGGATTTTTTTCCATTATGGCCTTCACAATTAATTGTATCTATTTTTGCTCCTTGTGATAAAAATAGCAGGATTATTTTTTAACAATACCCTTTGTCCAGTGCTTTTTCATCATGCATGACTACACTGACTTTTTTTTAATAAGCAGTTAGTGGAAATACTTTGATCTGAAGCTGGAATTGGAACTTGTTGAACGCTAGACTATCCCTTATCAATAAAGAACATGCTGTTGTAGGGAACTGAAGATACAGAGCGTGCTGCCGGGAGTGTACTGAAAGATACTCCTGATGTTCTGCTGTCACACCGTATTGCTGATATTAAAGGATGAGCTGAAAGGAAATTGGTGACTGCTACATGGTAAGATCATAGGAATCAAATGAACTTTTCATTATCTTGTAAATATAAACCTTCTCTACTCATTTGAGTAGCCAAAGCTCTACAGAAAGTTTTGCTCTCCATAGCCCTGGAGCAGAGATGTGAGTACATGCATGTGGGGGTGGGAGAGGAACTTACTCCCTAGACTCTGTACCGCCATCCCTACATGCAATTCCCTCCACCTAGGAGGAATGCCAGTAAGAAAGCATGTTTCCTTCTATTTAGAGGTAATGGCACTAGATCAGGAAATAAGAACACCCAGGATCCATTGCTAATTTCATATATGACTGATTAACCTCGGCCTTCATACTTCATTATGAAAAGAAGAAACTTGGCAAGATGAATTTCAACTTTTTAACTCCATGCCATACTTTTGTATGGTTCTTTTATTTAACAGATTGTTAGCCTTTGTAATACAGCTCATGTATTCAGATTTTCAGGTTACTTGAAAGCAGTGGCCTATCAAATGTAAATCCAGATGGTAGACTAACATGGAGGTCAGGTGTCATGTATCATCATGCAAAATGATTTTCTGCCTGTATCAGCCAATCAATGTTGCTCAGTTCTATATTTGACCTGGAAATATAGAGGCCCACATAATCACAGTGTCCCCAATACCACAATAAAATTGTGTGAAGTATTCTAAATATTGAATGCTCTCATTATACATAACTTGAGGGTTTTGTAGGTACATGTCCAGCTTTGTCTAAATTTAAAAAATTAACACAATAGAAGTATGTAATCTGCCTTTGGCTCTCACTTTATATTCTGATATTAAAATGTAATGGAGAAATCAATCCCCTTTCAAACAAAAACACCTTAATCTTCTTGAAACTGTCTTTCTAAAAAGACAGTTTTTAAGTTTATAATATATATATATAGTAATAAGAAATAATTTTAATGATGACTACAAAGGTGACAAATTATTATAAGTGCTTATCTGGCAAACTCAAGGTCATGAGTTCAATCCCTGGTACCACCAAAAAGAAAAGTGACAAATTAGTGACTTGGCAATTAATTGAAGAAATATATTTTATTCTTGAGAAAACAAGGTATCAATGAAACCATGTTTGTGGATTTTAGCAAAAATTGCATGGTAAGTGGTTTTTTTGCAATAGAGATCATTGCCAATCAAGTGAATTCAGTTTCCAGAATTTTATCAGAACTTACCATCTGACTCAAAGGAGAAAAGCTAAAATGGTATCAAAGGAAAAAATCACACTGTGATTTACAACTTATATTTTCTGATCATACTTACAAATCCAGCTAAAGTATTTAATCAATATATAGCACTTAAAATGATGTCAGTTATAGAGTGCTTTCACCTGAAAGCAGTGCTTAGGCTAACTTCCTGTTAAAAAATAAAATTATAAAACATATTATTTCTTTTTAGCATTTATTTCTCTACATTAAATGTAAGGCAAGGACATTATATCAAATTTAACCTGCTTTTTCAAACTTTTATTGAAGAGGCCACATAAAATAAAGACTATCTAGTAATAGCTGCCTGTGTGTTCACAGGCTGATTTGTGGGACTTTACTATACAGTTCAAGGACCTCTGTCTTTGCATTTAGGAGCCCATATTTCACTTGGACTTATTGGAGGTAACCAATGGGTTCTGGGAATATCTCAGTCGTGTTCCAGGTGTGAGGCATGAATCATAAGACTCTAGTTTTCTCTAGGTTGATTCTTAGAAATTAGAAAGAAGTTGAAAACTGAGAAAGTCTCTGGTCTATGTTGTTAATGTCATGAAGGGTCCAAACAGGATGGAAATGGAGTAAGTTACTAACACTCAGATCATCAGCTGTCACTGACCACAGTTATCCTTGGACTTGAAAGGTGTCAGGATGACTAAAAGAAGGCACAGCTTTGAACAGTCAACTGCAAGTGTAGTAGATTGACAGACCTAATAGGAAGAATGATAAAATTGTCTTCAAGCACTCAGAGTAATTTATTGATGGTGTGACCAAGAAGCTACTAGGGAAAGTTGGTAATAATTTTAGATGTACATCAACAGCTATATTAGACCCTGGACATTGAGTTTTACATTTAATCTTCATAGGAATTTTGTGAGCAGTTATTCTCATGTTTAGCTTATAATGAAGTCACAAATTTAGGTAAATTGTACTAGGTCACACATTCAGAGACTGAACTCAGATTTGAGCATAATTTCATCTGATTCCAGAGTCCATAAGCTTTAAACAAGGTTTGTGTTAAAGAGAAAATACATGTATGAAACACAAAATATTTCTTTGGGCCACCATCAGTCACAATGCTCTATTGCTACAATTGCCACTACAATGCCACAACAGCTAAAAGCTCTTTGGCATAAAATGACAAATATTTATTTTTGTCCTTTAGTCTGAGCATCACTTGGACAACACTACTAGACTTGACCCAGCTTGGATAGTGCAATCTCATCTCACTTGTATGTCTGCAGTGAAGCAGCAGGTTCACTGGGGACTTGCCAGGCTACACTGTTCTTAGCTAGTATGACTTGCCTTCTTCCATATTGTCATTCATTCCCCAGAAAGTCAGCTAGCTGGGCAACCATGACAGAGACAGCTATCTACAGTAAGATGACAGAATGAGGCAACATCTCTTCTTCTAAATGTAGGTGCAGAACTGGCACACTGATATGCTTTGTTAGCAAAGGTGAGACACGACTTCAAGTTCACAGGGTGAAATAACAGAGGGCACACTGCAACAGTAAGAACTGAACTGTCATATCGCAAGAGGCACACATAAAGAATGATGAAAAATTAAACTGTGACAATGAGCAGTCTAACCCAACAATGCATGAACAAGAATAGCAGCATGAATCAGGAGTGATTTCTCATGTGCCTATTGATTCATTCAATAAATTCTAATTGATCCCCATTATGGTTTAGGTACTTCCAGCTTCTGAGACTTCCAGGAGTGAAAAAGACATAAAAATTTTTCCCCAAATTAAAATTTAATCTGAAAGAAGAGAGTGTACAAGATAAATAATTAAAATAACTAATATATGTGCTGTTTTCTGGAGCCATTATTAACCAAATAACCCAAAGTGGATGGCTTAAGCAATGGAGATTTATCTTTTCACAGTTTTGGAGGCTAACAGTCCCAGCTCAAGGTACTGGCAAGGTAAATTTCTTCAACAGAGAGAGAGAGATGTCAGAGATGATGTAAAATGTTTCATATGGTTAACTTGAAGGAGAGAATTGCCACTAACAAACAACAGCTTAAACCATTTAAAGAACCACAGGAAGAATCATTGTTTTATTGCTGTTATTTGTTTTGTTTATTTGTTTTGTTTCACTAATTGATAAAATATCAAAGCCCCATTTTGTGCATTTAGCATTAAGATAGCTGTATCAGGGGTCCCCAAGGCTATTCCTGATTCCAGACTCACTAGAAGAATCCAGAGAATACTCATGGCAACGTTTTGTTTTACAACAAAATGATACAAAGCAAAAATCAATAAAGGAAGTGGAACATGGGGTGTTTAGTAGTTTCAAAGTATACTAGGTAAAAGTTTTCAAGAGCCTTCTCCCAGTGTAAACACACAAGCAAGACTCGTCTCCTCTAAGAACAAGTTGGTACAATGTGGGGAAAATAGTCTATCCTAGCATTAGAGACTCAGTGCCCAACATTTTTATCAAGATAGTACCATAGTATCCTCTTCTTAGCATGTACCAAAGTCCTAGACTCCCAGAAGAAAGTCCAGTGGAGTTCACAGCGCATAGACAATTTCCGTACAGTGAAGTACTCGTCACTTAACTGTTACCTGAGCCTTTGAGGTCCAAGTTCCTAGATGCTAGCCAAGGGCCACTCTTGCAAGAAAATATTTGTACACCTTTCTCAAGCTCCTGTTTTAACTCCTTTCTGCACAAGGCACATGAGACATCTTAGTGGATGTACTAGCAAAGCAAAGTTCTGGACTCAAGATACAAACTTGGGAATCATCAGCATAAAAACGGTATGTAAATAATGAGTCTTGCTAAGATCCCCTAGGGAGCAAACACCAGAGGTCAGGGAGCTGAACTTAGGAACACACGAACATCTACAAGAGACAGCAAAAGGAATGAGAGAAAATGGGAGAAAAGAAAAAGAAAAAAGGAAGGAAAACTAGAGAAGGAATAGGAAGAGGAGTAGGAGCCCAAGCCACCCTGGAAGCATGAAGAAAATTCTAGATAAAATACAACATAACTAAACTGGGGAGTGAGAAATGATGCCCAACTTATGTTATATCTATTATCAGATAGATAATCCGTGTTTACTATTCTGGAATTTCTTAGCCTTTACCTCAGCTGGTTATTGTTCTACAAAACCTTGGACAGTCACGAGTAGCCAGTGGAAGTGAACAGAGCCAAGCTGTCCTGCTTCCACTCCCTCTGTCCTCACAGCCTCTCTGACCACTTGGCGAGGGCACTTGCAGAGAAGCCAGGTTTGGGAGCATGAAGATGAGTGGGGAGGAGGGCAAGGTATATGTGAAGGAAGAACAGTCCAGTGGAGAAGAAGAACAAAGCTACACACTATTAAATGAACCAGTACATGAAAAATATTTATGAGTAGCATTTTAAATGGTGCTGTGTTTATGGTAATCATCAACAACAATCACCACAACAATCTCAGCAAATCCACAGAAACAAAAGTAGAACATACGACTTACACCTTAAAGATTATGAAGAACCACATAGTGGCTTCTTTTTCATATACACAATTTTAATATAATATTCTGCTGCCTAAATAACCCACATTTATTATAATAACTCCAAGTTACTTATAATATATCTTTTTATGGAATAGAATTTCATTTTCCTTTCCTTAGTTGTTGATGAGTTACATATTCTCAGGTTTATTTGTATATGAGACAGGTTAGGATTTGTTCTTTGGGAAAATTATGAGCTTAAATACTACACCATGCGTACCTTGTTCATTTAGTCCCCTTCTCACTTTGCACATAATATCTGCTCAGTTAATGGCAAACAGAAGAATAAATGACAGAATATACTAAAGTGTTGCAATTATCAGTTGGTAGTTTATAATTTTGTTTTCATCATACTATCTTTACTTTCTCTTTCTTTCCTCTATTTTGCTGTATTCCTTTATTGTAATGTAATTTTAGCAGTTATCCATCACTGAATTAGGAAGTCAGATCAAACAAAGATAACTATGAAGACTGACATTTGCAGTGGCCCTATTCCAAAAACTGACACAAAGATTTAATGTAATCCCAATCAACAGCAATCTTCCCAGAACTAGAAAAAAAAATCCTAAAATTTATAAGAAACTAAACGAGATGCAGAAGAGCTAAAACAGTCCTGAGAACCAAGAGCGAAGAGGAGGAGTCACAATTCCAGACTTCCAGTTATATTATCAAGCTTTAGAGATAAAACAGCATAGTACTGGCACAAAAAAAACCATGCAGATCAATAGAAGAGAATTGGAGAAGCATGAACAAGTCCAGGCACCTTCGGCTCTCTTTACTGAATAGCCAAAAAGTGTATGCTGAAGAAAGGACTGCCTGTTTCATAAATGTTTCCAGGAAAATTGTTTATCCATGTGCAGAAAAATTAATATAGATCTATTTTGCTTACCCTGTACTAAAATCAAGTCAAACTGGATCAAAAGCCTAGAAATAAAAGATCACAAAACTAAATCTGGTAGAAGAAAATATAGCTAAAACTCTTGAAGATATAGAGTAAGTAAGGACTTCCTGAACAGATCCCCAACTACAAAAGAAATAAAACAGCATAAACCAATAGGATTATGTCAGATTAAAAACCTTCCACAAAGCAAAGGAAACAGAGTGAAGAAACAATCTTTAGGATAATAAAACATTTTTGCTAGCTACTCCACAGATAGAAGGCTAGGGTCTAGAATATTCTAGGTACTCTACAAAGGATTAGTCCTGTTCAGAAAATAAAGACCCAAAGGAAAAACAGAAATGAATAGACACTGATCAAAACCAGAATTACAAATGGCCAATAGCTACATGAAAATGTATGCAGTACCTTGCCCATTAGAAAACAGAAATTAAACATAGCTGAGGTTCCATCTCACTTGAAAGAACGGCTATCATCAAGAGTTCAAAAATGCAAAATGCTTGAGAAGATCTAGGGGAAAGTGATTGCATCTACTTTATTATTATTGAGAATATAAACTAGTTCACTGCTGTAGAAAGCAGTACAGAGATTTCTCAAAAACTAAAATAAGAATTCCATTTGACCCAGCTATTCATCTTCTGGATGTTTTGCTGAAAAGATACTTAAAGACATTCTATTACATTTTTTCATATATTTATTTGCCCTTTGTATTTATTCGAGAAGCATGTACTCATTTCAGATGCCCATTTTTTGATTGGATCCTTGAATTTTGGGGGCCTAATTTGAAAAATTCTTTATATATTCTTGACAGAAATCCTTCGGCTGAGGGACAGTTGGCTAAAACTTTTCCCCAATTCATTGTATTTCTTTTTAGTCTGTTTGTGATTTTTTTCTGACATGCAAAACCTTTTCAGTAAGATGAGATCCCAGTCAGTTCTTTGAACTATTTCCATGCAGTTTGATTTTTGTTCATGAAATCTCTGCCTGCCCCTGCATCTTTAAGATTTCTGCCTACTTTCTCCTCTCATATGTTTACTATTTCTATTTTAATATTTAAATTGTTGATCCATTTTGGCTTTAGTACACAGTAGTAGGCATTGGTCCAATTTTAGCTTTGATCAAGTGAAAAGCCAGTTTTTTCAGCACCGTTTTGGTCATTTGAAAAAATGCAAATTAATATAACACTGAGACTCCTTCTCAACCCGCAATGAATGGCTATCACCAAGAAGTCAACCAATAACAAATGCTGGAGAGGCTGTGGGAGAAAAGGAACCCTTTTCCACTGTTGGAGTGTAGACTGCTACAACCACCATAGAAATCAGAGTGGCGATTCCTCAAAAAATTAGGATTAGAAGTCCCATTCAATCCAGCTTCAATATTTTTCCAGAAGAACTGGAAACATCATACCGCACCCATGTTTGTAGCAGCACAATTTGTCCTGGCTAAATCCTAGAAACTATCCAAATGCCTATCCTCTAAGGACTGGATGAAAAAATGTGGCATCTATATGCATTGGAGCAGTACCCAGCTATTGAGAAAGATAAACTTGAGGCTTTTATAGGCAAATGGATGTAATTAGAAAACATATTCATAAGTGAAATCAATCAGACCCATACAAGTAACCATTATATTGTGTCCCTAATATCGCAACATGAAAGAGTCTATAAATTCTGAAAGGTACAATAGATACTGTGAAAGTTAAAAATCTGCTCAAAGGGAAAGAACAAATGGGATGAGGGAATGATGGAGAAAAGAATTGAAGGAAGGAAGAAGGAAGGAAGGAAAGAAAGAACAAGAGAAAGAAAGAGAAAGAGAGAAAGAAAGAAAGAAAGAAATATATATGTACAGGATTACTGTACTGCTGATTTCTACTAGTCTTTTGAAGGAATAGTTAATGCTTAAATGATTTTATTTTTTAAATAGTTTATTTTTAATTTTTTGACCAATTTTGCATGCTTATATCTGGTAATTTGAACAACTTATTTGAGGATAACAATATGCAAAATAACCATTGTTAAATTCCTATCATTTAGTTTAGTGAAATTTTATATTATTTCTAATGTTTTTAATTTTTATAGAATTTTTATAGAATTCTATAAAAATTAAAAACATTGTATTCCAATAACACATGCATATCTATGTTTACAGCAACATAACTCTTACTAGCTACATGGTGTAAACTATCTATATACTCATTAGTAGATGCGTATTAAAGGAAATATGCTACATAAACACGGTGTATTTCTACTAAGCCATAAAAAAGGACAAATTTGTGTCATTTGTAAGGAAATAGATACATTTTGAGTTCATAGCGCTAATGGTGAGTGAAATAAGACACAGAAGGATAATATCACACGATTTATCTTATAATTTAAAGAGGAAAGTGTACAAATGATGACAGGAACTCAGGAAACAGGTTTTGTGGAAACGGAGAGAAGATCTGGGCATGGGGGCAACAAGAGTGAGGGAGAGGAGGGGACATGAAAGGATCAAATGGTATATATTAAATATAGTTATCTCACAACGAACAAGTAAAACAAAGTATTTAAAAAAATAAATACTGATATACATGAATACAATGACTTTGAAATTGTGGAATGAAACACATTGGATCACAACATTTTGTAATTTATTGATTTAATAAAATAGAATATCTAGCCTAGGGAAATAAAGAAATGAAATGAAAAATAAGACATTTTGGGTTGCAAAATATTCTTTTAAACTGTATTGTTTTAAACAAATACTGGTTCCTGAAATTTTCTTTGAGAGAGGCAAACATTTCATCCTTAGACATATTTCAGTCCATTTGAGAAATACCACTCAGAGAATGACAATAAATAATTTTTTTTTAAAACAGAAGACTGTTATCTTTAGAATCAAGCCAAAGTTGCAAATATGCAGTAGAGGATCAGTGTGTATTAAATGTTCCACCGTGTTTTCCACCTACATCCCAACACGTCAGAAGGTCCTACTCTATGAGATTTCACGGGCATGCCACAATGCTAGGCTTGAGTTTGTGTAAGGGCTTTCATGGTGTATGATTGGTTCATGTCCTTCTCTGGATCAGACAGAGTGAACATTTCCAATCCATAACAACTGGCTTAGCACTTTTATTCAAATCTCTGTGGGTAAACACACTTTTCTAGTAGCCTGTGGGGACATCTTGGGCGTGATTATTACATTGTCTGACACAATTTAAGTTTGGAAGGAAATATATGCCAAATCAAATTTCCTACCAAGAGGCCCACTGGACATATATTTTGCAAATCAAATCTGATCCAGCATCCAGCCAGCCATATATTGTTTGCCACCGGTCAGAAGAGCTCCTAGAAAGCCAAGGCTGGTGTGGTGCCTGGGAAAACCCAGCAAATCCCACGTCCAGTGTCCACCTGCTCCTCTCACCACTTGCTTTCTAGTGGTGCTCAAAATTCCACCAGCTCCCAAGCTTCCAAAGACTGGAATGCAGGCCCAAGTGGAGGTTGTTGCCATGTGCCACATGAGGGAAATAATGCTATCTAGACTGGAGACTATTTTGGGTCATTTCACATTGAATTGATCATTTTTACCATGGGGTGATTGTAGCTAAGAAGCTAACTTATTCATCATTTTACTTACTTATCACTTTTGTTGTGATGAGAATAATTAAAATTTCTTTTATCAATTTTGAACTATGCATTGTTATTACCAAGTATGGTCACCACGCAGTGTAATGAACTATTAATGTGTATGCCTCCCATCTAACTAAAGCTTTGAGCCCTTTAGCCTCCATTTCTCCACATTTCCCAGACTCTGGATATCACAGTGCTAGTCTACATGTATAAATTTGACATTTTTATATTCCACGTATAAGCTAGATGTGAAGTACTTGTCTTTTTGTGCTTGGATTATTTCACTCAGCGTCAGGTCCTTCAGAATGATACATGTTATTGCAAATGATAGAATTCTCTTCTCTTTTCAAGGCTGAGTAACATATATATTATTACATCTGGTAACTGAGCAACTAATGTGAAGATAATGATATGCAACATAGCCATTGTTGAATTCCTATCATTTGTTTAGTTAAGTCCTATATCGTTTCTAATATTTTAATTCTCATTTTTATAAAATTAAAAAACATTGTATTCCAATAATACATGCGTATCTACGTTTATAGCAATATAACTCTTACTAGTTACATTGCAGAAATAATCTACATACTCATTAATAGATGGATATATGGGGTGTGTGTGTGTGTGTGTGTTTACATTTTCTTTATCCATGCTTCTATTGACAATATTCCTACCTTCTCTTAAAAATATAGGAATATGCGGCAACTGGCTCAATGTTCTATAATCTTCATAGGCAAACTTTCTCTAGCTGCTTAGTGTATTTACTTTCTCTACTTACCTGATCCCTTGAACAGTGTGTTATCCTTACTCAACCAGGTGGGATCTAAGGAGAGGCAATCATGCAAAAACAAAAATGAGTATGGCCAGAGGGCCTAAGCCTATACAACAGTTCAGTCAACAGCTGTTACAGTTGTCCTGTTTCTTGTCCTGAGCACATAATTTTTTGAAAAAAAATGTCTATTTTATTTTTTTAAAGAGATCATTTCTTATTTCCTTAAATTGCTCAATAAATCATTGCAGCTGGGTAGATAGCTCAGCAGTCTAAGTGCTTGTCTAACAAGTGCAAGGACTCGAGTTCAATCCTCAGTACTGCTTGCCGAGCTGGTCCCATGCTGGGCACATCAAGTGCCCACACCAACACTGGGCATCTTGGTGCACACCTGTAACCCCAGTGCTGGGGAGGCTGAAAACAGGAGGATCACTACAAGTCCAAACTGCATAGTGAGACCCTGTACCAAATACATAAAATTAAAAATTAATAAATTTTAAAAATTAATAAATCATTGTGATGACTGTTTTACAGAACACCAAATAGGTAATGTAGAGCAGTAAAGATCAGAAACAAAAGTGCTCTAGTGGGGAGAGGACCCTGGAAATTGTCATCATAATCACTACCCAAGAATTCTTCCTCCACATATGAACTTAGCTTACTTTTTTTTTTTTTTTTCTGATCAGGTCTCGTTTATTTTTTTTTTCTTTTTTTTATTGAGAAACAAATATCAATGAATTAGCTTACTTTTTATGTTCAAAAAATTAAGAGGTCTAATTTGTTAGGCGTCATAATGGGCCCAGGTTATGTTAAAGAAGAAATTCTTCACCTTTGAGGCCCCTTCGCTCTCATGGGACTGAAAACTCTGTCTTGTTTTTGCTGCACTATTTCATCAGAAAAACATGAATTTTTACATCTATGAATGAAATTACTGATCACTAATACATTTACAAGCTATACAAAACCCATATCTTACACTCCTACAAATATTTTTCATTTGTCAATAACATCCAAAAGTGAACATAACATGGGTCCCAAGAAAAAGGCTATTAAATAAATTACTGAACCCGGATAATGAATGAATGAATGAATGAATGAATGAATGAATGAATGCACGAACATATAAGCAAGTGAACTTATACTGCATTTTTTTTCTTTTTTCTTTTTCTTTTTTTTTTTTTTCAGAACCAGGGATTGAACTCAGGCCCTTGCACTTGCCAGGGATGTGCTTATTCCACTGAGCCATCTCCCCGGCCCCAATAACGCATTTCTATGCCCTTTCGAGTATTTATATTTTTAAAATTTTACATTTGTACTATATTGCCAAGTCATGTTCATAACCATGAACTGTTCCAAATCTCACTGTCCTGTATTATGCTACTCTAGTTTTGCAGCTTCTATGGTAACAAGAATAAATCCAGTACAAGGAAAAAAATTTAGCCAGGTATGGGTAAGGAGGGTTAGAAATCCAAAGATGCTTTCTGATTCCAGAGTCTACTGACTGGCTGTATATGAATCTATACTCCATGTGAATGGCTTATCGATCTAATTAACAGCTTCTTCATGTGCCCATTAGCCAGGGTAGGCTAGAGTCAATCTTAAAATTCTTCCAGTACTGAGTGCTAGTGATCTAAATTAGATTTGAACCTGTCCAGGATAAGCTTTCTCCAACCTTCAAAACATAAACAAATAACTACTAATATAAATGGAAGGAAAGAAGGAAGAAAAGGAGGGAGAAACAGAGAGTGGAGACAGAAAGAGAAAGCAAAAAAGAGGGGGGAATCCCTACCATACCATATTTTTCTTCTTGGTTGGAGTTTTCCCCTACAATGGCTTTTTTTCCATGGTGCTGATAACAATCAGTAAAGGCCTTTTGCTTAACTTGCGAATATAAAATGGTAAAATTATTTTTTCTTTGTTGCATGCTTTGCTCTAGCAGTCAGACTTGATGCCTCTGGAATTTAGTGAACTTGGAGTTTTTTTTAAAATAGAGTAGATTCTTGGATGTTTTTATGTTCAACCCATACCTAGTTCAGAGAAAAGCAACTGGCAATTTTAGAAGCTATCCTAGACTGAGACTCATTATTTCTTTAGAGGAATAGCTAAATTGGGAATGTTTGATCATTAACATGCTTTGGAATCACCCAAAATGCTCTTCAGACATGGAAAACTGGGTCCCAACCCCAGGGTTTCTAATACAATATGTGTGGACTGAGTCCCGAAAATAGCATTAATAACCAGTTCCCGGGTGGGGCTGATGTTGATGTTCAAGGGACCACACTGGACAACCACTTTGCTACAACATATTGCCTCCCTTGGCAGCATCCACCAGCAAAGAGAGGTTGTGTCCAACACAATTAAAAGAAAGTTTTAGAATTTAATGTGTCTAGTAGCAGAAAAGCCCTTTTCTTGCACAGTGGATTTCCAGAACCTGAAGACAAGATAACCACCATCACATAGAGTCCCAAAACTTGAAAACTCAAAGGGAAGTTTTACATGTCTAGGCCACTTCAAATTTTGAATGAATGATAATCAGTTTTTAAAAAGCATTTTTAAAAAGTATATTTTGTTTGGTTTTAGCAGTCACTTTACTCCCAAACCCATACTACCCTTTATTACCTTGAGCTTGATCTTTTTCATAGTTGTTGTTTTCAATATACTTCAAAAACTGAAGCTCTGTATTCTTTGCATGTGAAGCGAGATGAGAGAGCAAGAGATTTAAAATGAGAAAGCAAGAAAACTGTGTTGAGAAGAAACTTGCTTTTATCCATCCATCACATACTTCAAATAAGCTGGGAGCCTAAAAAGTCCCCACTCCCTGTAGTCTGTATTATGACCGACAGAAAATAAAAAATTTAAATGAGAGAAAATCAATTATTGATCTACATTCTTTCTTCACAGACACTTGTGTGCAATTGCTCTCTGCTAGAGCTTGCTTGGATTTCAGCAGTGTGTATCTTGCAGATTCATTTTGTTTTCTCGAAACAAAATTGTAAAGCTACTCGATCTACTTTAACCCTTTACCTTTAATGAAGTGTTGTGTATGCCAAGGAAAGAGACAGTCTGCATCATACCATGATCCTCTTTCAAAGTGTTTTTTGTCCTTTCCTGTTTGGAAATAAGAACAAACATTTCCTGATTACTTTCTACGAGCTATTTTAGCAAGGAGGGACTGTTGGAGGTTTTTAATATCCAAGTTAGATTTAACACGTCTATTTGCCTTGAGGGAGACGTGTCTGTCTACAAACTGACTTACCAACACTTTTGTTATTGTGTTTACCAAATATTCAGTAACACACTCGTGTGTGTAGTGTAGAGGATGTGGGGCAGCATGCGGATGGGTTTGCCTGCAATCTCCTTCTACTTGGCTACAAGAGGCAGGGTCAAGGACAGGCTTAAAATAATAGATGATATGATTGCTATTTATGTTATCCATTAGTATACTGAGGGAGTTCATTAAAACCAGTAACAGTAGGCAAATGCATTGGTTTATATGAGAAAGCCATTGGCATGCAGGAGACAAACTAATGGAGATTATGGTTGGTCTACCAAGCCTTTAAGAGAGGCCATGATTAGAAGCATCCAGGAGGGGAGATTTTTAAAAGCTACTTCTGGGCCTAACACTTGAGAGTGCATATTATATGTATCATGCATGTGAATATATATATATATATATATATATATATATATATAT
>NDGM011102512.1:0-13519 GCA_002564305.1 Octomys mimax | reverse complement strand
AAAGGCCCTGGGCTTTACACAGCACCACACAACATAACAAGGACTGCACGCGCAGCCCAGTGCGAAGGCCCTGCTCTACACACAGTGCCACACACACATAAAAGGAAATCAGGTGCCTCCTTCTCTTTGCTAATGCCTGATGTCTTCCCACAGGAGCCTCCTGCTGGCCTTCTCTGTAGAATGCCCCTTCTCCAGGAAGCTTTCATCCCTGGTCTTGCTTTTCTGAGCACAGCCCGACTCAGGACACCAGCCCCCATGTGGGCAGGGCCTGTAGGCCCAACAGCACCCCTGTTGGCTTCTCTTCCTGTAGTTTTGATCACCAACAGCAATGGCAAATGGAGCCCCGCTGAAGACTACGTTCATAGACCATGCACCACAGTGGGTGGTTAGGGTCACGTGTCACTTTCGCTTCTGTTCACCTTTTACTGCACCTCACTTATCAGTCATGCTGTCATAGGAAGAGTGTACAGGGAGCAAGACGGTGTGTGAGGTCTGGCACCACCACGGGGCCCTGTGCTGTGTCCCTGGGGACAGGGGTGCTGCTGTCCTTCTGACCACCTCCTAGCCCATGTCTCTGGAGATACTGGAGCCCCGTCCTGTGTGCGCAGCTCCCACAAGGGGCTGGCATGCAGGTGGCACTCACAGATGTGGGGCCCCAGCTTCCTCCCTCACACACGGCTCACCCTGCAGGCTCCGCAGAGGCAGTTCCCGTAGCCCCGTTCTGTTGGGGCTGTTGGCACTGCCGTAGTTGGACAGCACCGCCAGGGCATAGGTATTCTCGTAGAGCACATTCCCACGCACGATCTGCAGGCTCTCCAGCGGGATCCTCTCTGCTGTGTTGAGGGCAATGAGCACATAGCCGGCCACTTCCTGAATGGTCTGAGGACACAGCGTGACAACACCGTTATGCGTGACAGGCTCCAGGGCTCCAGGCCTACTGTGTTCCAGCGGCCCAGGCCACCTGCCTGTGCCATCACACATGGTCACAAACGTAGACTCGCATGGGGGGCATTGAAGGAAAGGTATGTGACAGTTTTGTGACAATTGTGCTTTTGCAGCAAGGAGGCAATGGCTTAGGAGCACAGATGAAAAATAAAAGGGGGGAGGAAGGAGGGGACGGAAAAGGTGGAAAGAGGCAGGGAAGCGGGGGAAAGCCAGCCAGAAAAGACCAGCAGGTCCGATCCAGGTACTGTCCCCACTGACAGAACTTGGACCTGCGTTCAGACAGGCTGGAACCTAAGAGCCAGCTATAAATGCTGGTGACTTAGCGTCAAGGATGTACACTGCAGGCACAGGTGACAAGGCCCAGCTCACACAGACTTTGCCACTGTCCTTCTCAAAGTGAGCGTGCCAGCACAATGTGCTAGTGGAGACCCAGCACGCCACACCAGCCCCGGGCCCTCCGCGCTTCTCCAGCTCTGACTCAGCCCTGGCCAGGGACACGTCCTCAGGAGGCAGTCCACTGTGCTTCCCTTCAGACTGTCGCAGGCACAGATGAGCGAGCACGCCTCGAGCTACATTCTGGCAGCACCTTCTCGCTTTTATCTACTTCTGTCGCTTTTGGGCAGCCAGACCCACGGCACTGACCTTCAGGAAAGAAAGGTCATAGTTCCTCTGCACATAGGTGATCTCCAGATTTCCAAGCACCACCTCGCAGTTGTTGAACATCCGCTGGAGGCTCAGGAAGTGGTCTTCAAAGGTGCCCAACTGTGTGAGCTTGTTGCTTGTGCCTTGGCAAACTGGAACAAAGGGACAAGACAGAGCCTGTGAAGTGCTAAGTGGCAAAACCAAAAGAAAGCAGCATCCACTGACTTTGTGAATTACAGTGACTCAGAGTGTTAACTTTGATCAAAGGACATGTCAAGGCCAATGAGATAAAGGACTAAGTTTATATTAGGTGTAATTGAAAATAAGAGGAAGGTTACCTTTATGTGTATGGAATTGCATTACATTAAAATACATAAAGGGAAAACAGTAAGAATTCCAGGGAGGATAGATAAAAGGTCTTTGAAAGTGTCTAAGAAAGTACAAGTCTTCAGGATCCCTGATCAATGAACAGCAAATAGGAAGTGTGGAGATTACCTAATTACGGGGCCGGGCTAATACTGATGCAGGGAACACTGCTTTGCCATGCAGCACGCCACATTATCGTATAAGGAATGTTTATGAACACAGCATGTACTGTATATTTAATATTTTCCAACCACAAATTGTTCACCTAAAATCAGTGACAACTGTATAATTGAAAAACCCAGCTTTAGGAGGATTTAAAATATCCCTCTAGCACTTACATCGAAGAACAAAGCAAAGGCCTAATTATGGAGTAGTCAGTGTATTCAAAAGCATGATGCTTAAACGCCCAGTTCACGAGAGGCCAGCACATCTCTCCATCTGCCCAGCATGTGTCACCCATGTCACCTGGAGCCACGTAACCCCGGCAACACTTCCTGATGTTTCAAGACATCAGACGTAATCCAAGAAGACATTTCACCAGGGGCTAAAGGTGAGTGGTGGACAAGTGTTAGGCAGGCTACATGGCAGCAAAGAAGAGAGATTGCCATCAACTGGTATGTACAGACCTGGCTCATCAGAGACAGGACTGAAACCAAGATGCTTGGGGCTTCTGAAGCAGGGAGCCTGTTAGGGGCTCACACTTTGAACCCAAATTAGAATCAGAGTGAAGAAGAGTGGCCCCTGGCTCTGGAGGTGACCAGTCCAGGTCCTTTTGTCCCCAGAGTTGGTGTAAGACAAACACAGGAGTCAGGTCACAGTGCACAAAGACAGGCCAAGTAAGCACTCCTCGGGCACACCCCTGGGTACCGCTTCAAAAGGTGTGCTGGGATTTTACAGGCTTCCCGTCTCCCTCCCCGCGACTGCTCTGCCCACATCATGTCTGCATGTGCATGGAAGAGCCAGGGCAGTGGCACAAGCTCAGGCACGGCCCAGTCTGCGTAACATGAACCACAGGCAGCCTTCACACCCTCTTTAACTCTGGGCAGGTTGCCCTCTCTTCCCTTTTGGGCTCTTGTTCAAAGTCAGAAGGAGGCAGAACCTGGGGATATCGACAACATGGAGTCCATGTGTGCACAGGCAGGGAGGTCCCACATTCTTGCCATCATTGCTGACCCGAAGTCTGTGGTTAGCAACCTCAAGGCAGAGCAGTCCTGGAACTGCTGCGTGCACACAGATAGGACTAGAAGGGGCTGACCTCGCAGCGCCAGACAGGGTAGGTGTTCAAAGATGACAGCAGGCTGCAGGCACGATTTGAAAACAGCATGTGACTCCACAGGGGGTTGTGGGGGAGCGACGCTGCCTTCCTAGCTGACACACAGCAAGCTCCCCTCTCACCTAGCTATGCAGCAGTGGCCCAGGTCACCATATCCTGGCCTGGTGTCAGCAGGAGAGCGGGCTCTGCTGGCACCTGCATGGCGCAGGCTTCCGACTGGTGCTCTGACTGCAAGTGACCCACAGAACATCTTGCAGGGTTCTCTCCATTGAACTAAGAACTTTTCCTTGTCAAACCAATAAGTAAGCAAATGTCGGTGAAATGTGCTGTTTAAGATCAGTGTGTCACAAAACTAATTTTAAGACTGTATTTGTTCTTTCATTCAAGTATTAAAACCCCCCACCGAGCACCTAACATACTCTTTCTGAACATGTACATCCAACTGTCTACAGTTAGGATGAATCACTCTTACACGAGGAAAAAATGGTCCTGCTTTGGAATAGAACAGAAACACTCACACCACTGGTGGGAACGCTAAGTCAGAGCACGTGTTGAGAACAAGCGGACAACTTGTGGGGACGGACGAATGTGCTTGAACCTCCTACTGTGATTCCGTTTCAGTAAACTTATTGGAGGAAACAGACATAAATATAGAAAGAGCTGCATACTGCATGTTGTTCATTGTTTACTTTTTCCATAATGGTGAACACAAAATTACAAAGAAGCCAAAATGTGTGGCTCTCAGCAATCCATCTAGATGACAGGGAAGAAGGAGTGTGAAGACGATAAAGGCAGGTCCCGTCTCAGCCACAGCCCGGAGCTCCTGGGGGGCAGCGCAGGAGGCTACTGAAGGCCGCTGCTGAGACACGCATCTCCCCCGAGGAGAGGCCCACCAGTGAGTGAGATCCTGGTGTGCGTCAGGCCTGGCTGCTGTGGGCAAAAGTGCAACTCAGAGGAAGAGGCCGTGGCTCGTGAGCACGAAGCCCCGGCTGCATCTCAGAGCCTTAAGAAGAGGCTGGCTTAGAACCCCTCCTCAAAGCAAGGTTTAAGCTTTGTAATATGACACCCGTTGTTATATCTATACAGCATGAAGAAACTTAAATGTGGCCATTGATACAAATGAGATTATTTTTAAAATGATCACAAACTATTCAGATTTAAGACAAAATTGCCCAAGGCAAGAGATTTTCATTAAGCCAGGAGCAGCTGTGCACTTCCTCATAGTGTGACCTTTAATCACCTCTGAGCCAGGTAGTTATCAAGCAGGATGTTGGAGAGGATGACAGGCCCTTTACTTAGCTGTTGAGAGTGGGCAGTGACGTGACATCACCCACCAGATGTTAGGGGACCTTGGCTAAGGCACACCACTCTGCTGTGTCTAAAGGCAGACACTTGGGCTTACGTGGAGCCATTCTAAATGTTGGCCTTCAAATGCAGCCACTCTGCCACACAGACGCATCTGTCAGATCAGAAAATATAAAAAGAAAGGGGAAGGGACATCTCGTACTTCAAGAATTTCACAGTGATACTCAAATAGGACTTTGTACCTAAGTAATGCATTTGGCCATAATCTTGATATTATTTTAGGTCTATTTACTTGAAAAGCAGACAGCTCGTACTGGTGTCCAGTGCCACACACGTGGTGCTTGCTGTTTGCTCCAGAACTCCCGCAGAGCTGGAGGCAAGTTCCACTGAGGCAGGGACAGCAGGTCACATGACTCCAGTCAGTCTACAGAGCACTGATCCTTTTGTTTTTGGGTTTTACACAGAGATTTACCAACGTCCAGAAAGCCAGAGGAGTTGTTCCGGGGACATGCCGTTCACTGCGCTTGCTTGTCTCCTGTCTGTTAATCTCCCGCCTGGCCTGGGTGTGTCTCACAGCAAGGCGCTTGTTGCACCCGACTGCTGGTCAGCACGAGCGCTTGGTGGATGCCGTAGATCCCACTCAGCCTGGGCCGGCGAGGCCTTTGTGGTTCCTGCGAATGCGTGCCGTGTCTGCGGGCCTGAAGTCCTGTCCTGGAGGAGCCGCTGGCAGCCTGCCCACTCATCGTGCATGCCGAGCAGCCCTGGTCTGACCCTTGTCTAGCGGCCGTCCTGCCTGACTCCAAGCTTCATGCAGCTGCGAGTGCAGAGCCGTGGAAGGCCCATCTTAGCATGGCGCTTTCTGAGATTAAGCTCACTCTGTTGCACTTAGATTTTGTGGCAGATCCAGGCACGTGCGGTAAGGGAAGTTTTCTGTGTTTTATCCTGAGACATTTAGGGTTGACCTAGCATCTGTCTTTTTATTCTTTTTCCTCAGAAGCTGGGCCTAGTCGCCCATACCTGCAATCCCAGCACTCTGGGAGGCTGAGACAGGAGAAATGTAAGTTTGAGCACAATTTGGACCACTTAGTAACTCAGCAAGCCTTAAAATAAAAACTAAAATGTTTCTAAGATATCGTTCCATGCAGAGGCCTTGTTTTCAAACACTAATACTGGAAAAAGCAAAAGAGAAAAGCATCTGTTTCATCTTCAGTGAGCATAAGAACAACCTGCTTCCTTCAAGTGCAAAGTGCCGCTGGTTTACGGGGAGGCTCTTTGGCCTTCCCGTGCCAGGGCGGGGTGCATATCCTCCCTGCCACAAGCCCAGGCAAATCTGTGCCACTGGTTAGGTACAGCCTTAAACAGGTTTCTCCAGAGCGGCCCAGATCCACTCAGACACTTGGGGAACTGCCCGGGGAAACCCGTCACTGTTTTCGTTTGCTGTTCCCTCCACTGCCCTGGAAGAGCACCGTGGACACAAGCCTCAAGCACTTCTCCCTGGCTTCCTGAGGGAGGCCACACCTGGGGGAGGGGGCGGAGCTTGGCTGACCCTGCACGGCATGTCCACGCCTGGGAGTCTACTGATGATGCTGAGCCTCTAGACAGCTGTCTGACGGAGCAGAGGCAAGTACGTGTCCACGGACGTCGCCAAGCACCCACCAGTGAGAGGACTGGGGCAGTAAGAGAGCCCTTGTTCTGGGGACCAGCTTGCTACCCACAGGGGAGCTATGCACAGTGATGACACACGGCGGACTTGAGAGCATTTCTTGCTCTCGAGTGTGGTGGGCACTGAGGCTTTTCTGCAGCAGTGAGCTCTATGTCCACCTGCCCAGCTTTCCTTAGCTACACCAGAAAACTGTTTCCTTCATGGTGCTGTAAACTGACAACCTCATATCACACTCAAATTCACTTCT
This sequence comes from Octomys mimax, assembly GCA_002564305.1. Taxonomy (NCBI): domain Eukaryota; kingdom Metazoa; phylum Chordata; class Mammalia; order Rodentia; family Octodontidae; genus Octomys; species Octomys mimax. Next base: position 7,078 of record NDGM011102512.1, on the reverse strand, counting down.
GCAGGCGATTGAATGGCAGGTAAATCAGAAACGGAGTCGACCTGTTGCTGGGCTACTGAAAATGCAGTTGGGCTCAACAGGACCCCAGGCAGCAGCATTTGCTGCTCTGAGATGGGTTCCACCCAGCAATTCTCCAGGGCCCTCAGGGCCTGGCCCCTGCTCAGCCTTGCTGGCAGCTCCTATGGTCCTTTGCAGTTGAAACCCAGGGACGTGGGCTGCAGGACACCAAGGGGAGCAGGGCCGAGCCTGGGTGTTCCGACGTGTTTCTCAGCTGGGAGCCAGCACTGACCAGAGCTCCTGGGAAGTGAAGCACAGAGTCTTAGACGCGGCTTAGTTGGTGACATAAGCACAGCGCACGGCGCGAAGTGTGCTGGCAGCTCCCGGCACCCTGGCAGTTGGCTTTCTGGCCCTCAGCCTGGCTGCCCACCACGTCAGCCTCCCTGCAGAGGTGTGGCAGCTGACACAAATGCTGTCAGCCATGCTACTCGCCCCTCCCTGGCCTCCTCAGCCTTGGATATATGACCACTTGTGCAAAGCCTGAGGCTTCTCTGAGACAGTGTCCCAGGGGACAGGTGGCAGGCAGCTTCCAGGTGGGATGCTGCGTGGAGACCGCACATACGAATGCCAGTCAGAGTGTGTGGGCTGCACTGCTGGGGGAGCCTGGCACAGCCACTGTGGAGGTCAGTGCCGAGGCGCCTCCTCCGAAGGACACAGAAAGCACTGGCCGGCTACTGCTCTGCTGGCACATTCCAGGAGGACCAAGAACACGCCATACCACTGCAAGCTGGCACCCCGTGTCTACAGCAGCACAAGCCGTGCAGCAGCCTCCACACCCATCATAGATGGTGGGTAAAGATAACATGGGTCTGCGTGCAGAGAATGATCCCACTCAGCCAGTGAGTGAGACCTGCATCTACAGGAACATTGACAGGACCAGTGTGTTAAGTGAAACTGGCCAGCTCAGAAAGCTATAGCTCTAGTTTCTACAAGAAACCTAGAAAGATCATAAACAGAGAAAGGAGCGACAGCAAGGAAGAGGAGGAAGGCTCTGGGGTTGAAGTTGATTATGGAGAGTTGAACGTGTGTACCAACCTCCCCAGCAAGCCTGCCGCTGCACGATGTTCGCTCATACTAAAAAAGCAAGAGAAACAACCAAGAAGCCTCCAGCAGCTCCCGTGTGTGCACTGGACGCCTCAGCTCTCCAAACTCTTCTCTGGTTCAGGCAAGGCCTCAGGAAGTGGCCACAGTGCTATGCCCAGGCCCAGAGGCTGCCCCTCAAGTGCAGCTTTGCATGGGTCAGCTGGCTGCCACCGCAGGAGCGACAGGCCTGGAGGAAGGGCTGCGGTAGCACAGGCGTGGGGGGCACCCAGGGAGCTGGAGGAGTGGGGACACATGAGCTCGGCTGCTGAACCCTGACCAGCCTGACTTCGGGGACGCCAGATCTGTGGAGACTCAAGAGGGCCTGCATCAGCCACCCAGTACCAGTGGTTCGAACTCTGTCTGTGTATAAATATTTTTTTAAATAAGAGACATTTGTTCTTATAGAAAAAAATTCTGGAAAAGATATGGAATTTGCAAGGGAACACAATCTTTCTGCTCTAAAAATGGAGCTGGGAAATCCTTTTGAGCAAAGTCTGCAAAGAGACCTTGGGTTTTGTGTGTATCCACCTTTCTCCCCAAGATGGTTTGGATGTTCTTTCTCAATGCTCTATTTTCAACCTTTACTTTCAAAATCAGTCTCTGACACTCACATTTTTAAGGCCGTCTTTATAAATACACGCACATTTCTGGTGGTTTAAAATGGACACTAGGGAAAGCCAGTACACACAAGTAGCTCCTGACCTCGCCCGGCGGGGGCCAGGCAAGTGGCAACCCAGAGTCTGAACAGTCACTCAGGTACAGGGAGGCTCACATCCGAGTGCTGTTCTTTGGTTTTTGGTTTCTGTTTTCTGAGAGCAAGGATGCTCCCAGCAATTCTTCCCTCTGGGCATCGGCAGAGCTTGGCCATAGTGAGCCCACATCTGGTGGCTAAGCTGCTGTGTGACTATCCCTAGTTGCCACACAGGGGCTCTTGCAGACTGACCCACCCCGTGGTGCTGGGAGCAGGCAGGGACTGTGGAGGCAGGAATGCAGGCTCCAAGGGGCAGTGTGTGAGCAAGGACAGATCTGGAGCCTTCTCCGAGGCCCGGACATGGGACTCCTGTCACCCCCAAGCAGAAAGTGGGTGAGCAAAAGATGTTGTGGTGAGAGGGAGCCAGCTACTGGTCCCTGGGGAAGAGAGCACTGAGGAGCTGGAGTGCAGTGGGCACGACGGGGCATGAGGCTGGCACAGCTGGGCCTGCCTTGTGCACGGCGAGTCTGAGCTTGCACTGTGGCACTGCAGCCGGGGCGCTCTCCATGGCACCATCTGCCCCTTCCTGCTGCAGACAACTGAGGTAAGACAGGGAGAAAGCGGGCCTTCCCCTAAGAGCTGCTGGAGTGGTTTCATTTATGAGGAGCTCCTGTCAGTCTTCGCAGAGCTACTGAGTTAATACTTCATGCTCATGTCACTAAATATTGAAAACATAAAGAGAACACAGAAGTGGCAAAGCAGAGCCGCAGCCGTCCTGACTACAGAGCGAGCGAGCAGACTTTCATGGGACTGTCAGCCAAGCAGCCATCAGGCCTGGAGTGCACACTGGTCTGGTTCTGCCCAGACAGTGATTTCCCGGGCAGCAGTGTGCCTGCGACTCACAGGGCCAGCGGGGCGGGCAGCTCTTGGCCAAGGTGCCTGATGATGGCAGACCTTGATCAGCGGCATGAGCTCAGGCCTGGGGGAACCGGCTTGGGGACCACGGATGGACTGCTTCCTGCCCCCAGCTGCGGGGAGACCAAACCTGCGCCTGCTGCTGCCTCGCGGGTGTGGCCTGGCCGGGCAGGGATTCAGACGCCGACTGGCTAGCTGCCCACCCCATCTGCCCAGGCGCCAGGCAATGAGAAAGTCACACAGGCCTGGGGCCTCGGGTGGGTTCTCTGCCCAGGAACCTGCTGGTGCTCGGAACGCTGTTCCCTCGTTACTGTCCACTTGGAAAAGGGCCCTCTGCCGACCGGTGGGGTGGTGCTGAGGGGAGTTGGACTTGGCTGTGTGCACGACTTCGTATTTAATGCTTGCTTGAAAGGAACACTCTTCCACTCCTCCTCATGCTCAGCACCCCTCGGAAGTTCCATTTCTACACACAGAGCCGTTTGAGGACAGACCTCGTCCCAGCGCGGAGATCTGAGGCTCCGTGCTGTAGTGAGCTGGAACCCACAGCTGCTTCTGGATATCATAGACCAGGAAGGACTTAAAAGTCACCAACAGCTCAGAGGGAGCTCAACGCCATGCTAAGGTTCTGCGCCAATCTTGACTTACACCCAGGAAATCCCTGCTTCCACAACCTAGGGGCAGCACTGCTGTTCTTGAGAACTAGCAGGTAAATTGACAGTTTTTCCACAAAGCCGCCCGCTATCAGTCTGTGAGCTACGTGGTAAGGGCAGTACCAACCAGGGTCAGCTTTTTGTTGCTAAGTTTAGGACAGAGGGGGCCTGAAGTGCTTGGTATAATCTCCCAGAGAAGGGCAAGACAGCTTTTTCTGGAAAAAAACAAAGAACCAGAGTCAATACTTGAACCTCACAGGCCATGTGCTGGCTGTTCCGTGCCTCAGCCCTGCTTGGGGAGTGTGAGTGCAGCAGGCACAAGGACAGAGGACATGTGTGCAGGGGGCTCCCTTCTGGGGCAGCAGCTGGGCCTCCTGTGGGCTGCAGCGGGACCCAGACAGGAGCTCAGGAAGAGTAAGATGGAGCCCCTCTGTCTTTTCTGTCCAGACATTAGTCTGCTTGAGGTGATTTGCTCCCAGGTCAAGACTCCTACAGGAGGGAGTTGGTGGAAGGTGCAGAGTGAAGAGCCCGGCTGGGACGCTGCTGCTCCATGTGTACGGGCTGTGGCAGGTTGTGCTGGGCCCTGTCTCTCTGGCCATGAACACACAGCCCTTATGTACCACTGCTGAAGTCCTGCCTGCCCACTCTGACAAGGGGCCCTTGTGTCCTGCTGGACCATGCTGAGTAGCTAGCGCTCGAGTCCTGTTGAGGCTTCATGAAGCAGCCACTCTGAGACAAAGCTGTGCCTCAGGTGGATCCAAAGCCTTGGCCTAACTTAGGTGCAGTGCACACCCTTAACCCTCAAGCCTGCAGATTCCCGGACCCTGCTGCTTCTCCCCACTGTCCTCCCCAGTGCCCACCAACAGAGTCCCTTCCTGGTCCCGGGATGGCCTGTGTGTGGCCTCCTGGTTTCTGCCCTACACCTGCCCAGCCCAAGCTGCAGGCTTTCTCCCCTCCCTGTGGCAGCCTCTCCATGTGGTCGCTTGCTCAGCCGTTTGCTGAAAGTGTCTGGTGCTCTTCAGCACATGCTGTGCACCCCAGATGGTGACATGTCACCTGGGAGCACCAATGGGCACTGCGCTTCCCCTGCCTCTTCTGCAGTTGTTCCAAGAACTTCTGTGAGCGATGAAGATGAATTATGGACGTGTATGAACGGATGTCATGTGGAAGTTTTCAGCAGAGTTCACTCTTATTTGCAAGAAGTGGGACAACCAGCATGGCAGCGGCCACGGTGGACTACCCAGGACTTGGGCCTGGGCCCCACTCAGTGGCAGGCTCAGCCCCACCATGCCACGGTCCTGGCCATCCCTGCAGGTGGATGTGAACTCTGCTCCAGCTTGGATGAGCGAGCCGTTTTTCACTTGCACTCTGCTACCCTTTGTGTTCCTGGAACACACTAGGAGCCTATGAGAATCAATCTGCTCATGAGGGCAGAGTCTGTCACTGGCGACCCACGTTCTGGTTTAATGCTCTTGGGGTTTGAACAGACTCGTGTCTTCCAAAGACATGGGGTCTGAATCAGTGGACAAAAAGCATAGCATTTTTTCATTATTAATTATTGTCATATGAATATACACGAATTGCATAGATGAGCCACAAAGTATGTTTAATATTTTCTTCCTAAAAATTACTCCAACTTCTATGTTTTGGTTTTGCCTTATGGAAGCATTTGTCATTTTCTTCTTTGTTACATATTTATAAATAACTTTACATTTAAATATAAAGACTAAGAAGCTGTTTTACTAGGCCACTAACTTTAATATTTATGTAGACTTCCTTATCTCTTAGTAAGAAACTATTTGAATTTCTTTTTCTGTCATGGATGTTTAGAGACTAATCGCAAGGAGATACGTGAGTTAATTTAAAAAAAAATNNGGGGGGGGGGATGGAAGTGGGGTTTGAACCCAGGGCCTTCCTACCGCACCGCGTCTCTAGCCCTCTTAATGTCTTATTTTGAGACAGGGCCTCACTCTGTTGCCAGGTTGCCTGAGCTAGGCTAGAACTCGTGGTCCCCCTCAGCCTCCCGGAGCGCTGGGGTCATAGGTGTGTGCCGCTGTACCTGCCTACACATGCTGCTTTGGATCCTTAGAAGCAGCTTTCAAAGCGAAGGTTCTGTTCGGCAAGCCCACAAGGCACTGGCCAGGAAGCGCCACGATGAACAGAGCTTCCTCCACTGCTGCGCTGGGCAGCCTGCGAGTGAGGAGGAGCCCAGCAAGGTGGGCCCAGTACGCATTTCAGCAGAGCTGTGCACCTGGGATGTTCCCACGCAACCCAGGCTGGTGGCCCTGCCCTGTCTGACAAGACTTGTGTGGGGCAGGGAACCAGGCCACTGCTGGCTGGCGCCCTGGACCTGGTGATGACCGAGCACCTGTGAGGCGGCTGAGGCCAGGGCTGATGCGCAATGGCCTCGGGATCTGTGAGGCCCAGGGAGCCAAGCTCTTCCTTCCCTTCAAGGTGACTGCCTGTGATTGAGGGGGACAATCAGAGAAGTGAAGAACTGTGTATTTTATGTCTTAGCTCAGTTTGCCCCAAAGTTGTTTATTTTGGAACATGGCCCAACCTCCACTGCAGGAGAGTGGGGATGGGTGGCAGAGGGATCATTCCCTAGGGGCACACGAGCCCTTCCTGAGCCAGTGCCACGCTGCTGAGGGACCACACGAAGTAAGATTTCGTCCCCTTGAAGCCAAGGCAGTCTTCCACACAAGCATTTCTTTGTCAGCTCAGTCACTTTTTACAATAATTTCTGCTCTTAGCTGAGAGCCACAGCTGCCTTGTGGGCGGAGGCAAGGGAGGGAGGAAGGAGCAATGACAGGGGCCTCCCCCTCGGAAAAAGTGGTGTCGCTTCCTCCATGGAAAAAGCACGTCAGGCTTGCGTCCCAAAGATGCAGATTGCTGGTGAGGCAGCCCAAAGGCTCTGGTGTTTGGTTTGGGGGAGGGAAGACTGGATCCTCTCCCACTTCCTCCCGCTGTCTCTCTCCTAACGAGACCCAGAGCCCCCGACAGGACTAGCTGCAGCTGTAGCTTATTGTTAGAAACAGACACAAAAGGTGAGCAGCAGAACTCAGCAGTCCCTGGCTGCATCTGCATAGGAGCCACAAATGGTGCCACAGAGGGGCAGCTCCTGTAGGGCTCCTGCGTGGGGTGGGAGCAGAGCGTGCCCAGCACGCCCGGGAACGGCCCTCTCTGCCACAAAATGCTTGTGCTCCACACCCGCTCACTTGGGGCTCACTGCTGCCTAGAGGTTAAATGGGGTGTGGGGTTTTGCTGAAGGCTTGTGGCTATTTTGTAGTAAATTATACGCCTCCTCCTGCAATACTTTTCATCCCCTTGCAAACAAAACAATATTTATAAAATGCCTCATTGTCTATACTTGCAAAACATCTACATCCTCCAATTCAGGGCTACCTAATACTTAAGCTATGTAAAAGTCAACCTAATAGGGAAAGTACTGAAGAACAGGTCTTGGGATTAGAGCCACGGCACTGGCTCTGCACACTGGCCCTGCACACCTGCCCTGTACACTGCATACCTGCGCTGCACGCTGGCTCTGCACATTTGCCCTGCACACCTGCCCTGCACACTACATGCCTGCACTGCAACCTGCCCTGCACGCAAGCTCTGCACACTAGCCCTGCACACCTGCTCTGCACTCTGGCCCTGCACACCTGCTCTGTACACTGCA
>NDGM011102503.1:0-10698 GCA_002564305.1 Octomys mimax | reverse complement strand
GCTTCATGTTACGCTCTGATGAAATATTATATTGAAACATTCTCTGCATCTTGCCATAGTAGCACTTGCTTATAGTCCCAACACTGAGGAGGCTAACGCAAGAGGAAGGCAAGTTTGAGGTCAATGTGGGCTACACAGTAAGCGCAAGCCTTGTCTCGTCCACACGGTGACTCTGTCTCAGAAACAGTGAAACCAACAAAGAAAATACACTTTCACCTAATGTGACATTTTGCAAAATGTCTACTAGTTTTCTTCAATCTATCTCAGTTTCATTTAAAAATAATATCAACCTATATTGTTTTCTCTTTTAAAAGATTAATAAGTGACATGCCTTATGATTAAGAAGATAACTGTTAGGTTGCAAGACATTAATATCATTTTTATATCCATAATTTTCAGGAATGCTGTCTTTGCCTTGCACTTACCAAGCAGTCCCTCAAGAGTAAACTACATATGGGCAATAGACATTGTGGAAATTTTCATGAAAATTGCCAATGATCTTTACACACACACAATATCTCAACCTCAACAAAGTTCAAACTGTCCCATTTCTGGACAATGAATTTTGTAAAAGACCAAATTTTAAAATCACAATTGTGGAGTTAAAGAGACTTGCACTGTAAGTAAAGACCATTTTCTCTAAAATATACACAAAATATCCTCCACCCACAACTGAAAGGGAAAGTGGTTTATTTTATTTAGCTCACAGTTTGTAGAGATTTCAGCCCGCAAAGTCTGTCTGACTCCAAGACAGAGTGACATCACAGAAGGTCAGGGGAGAACAATGATGGCCAGGCATGATAGACAGCATGCGAAAGGAGAAGAAAAGAAACTGGTCATGTAGTTAAACACTTCCAAGCCACACCTTTGGTGGCCTCACCTTCCAACATCAAGCCAGCTCTACCACTCCTTCCGTAATCCTTCCAAAGGAAGAAGAGCAGCGGACATCTAGAAAGGAACCATAACAAGGATGCACAAGAGACTGAGAGGCCCTTGGCTGATTTCTGCACACCTCCAGATATTGGCCTATACTGTGGTAAATATCATTTAAATGAGAACATTCCATCGTCTTAAGCTGAGGAAGAAACTAAATTCCTTACTGCACACTCAAAGTGAATAAAATAATTACATAAGCTTTTATTTAGAAACATTTTGCATCTAACAGTTTTACTCAGAATTAAAATGATAACAAAGGATTAGTATAGAACATTTTATTTCACAACATCTCCTAGGAAAGGAGTAATTGGAAGGTGGTAGTAAAAGCAGAGAAGAGAAGGGAGATATTTACTTAGAAGTTACAGTCTGAAATGATAAGAATGAAATATAAATTGTGGTTCTTGTTGATTGGTCAGAAAATATACAATTTAATATAAGAACTGTGATAATATGTATTTGCTTTCAAAAAATGGCAACAATCAGAACCATTTTATTGTTTTTAGATTATAGCAAAGGGAATATTCTGTAAATAATTAAAACCAAGTGATCTAATAGATTATGCCATTCTACCGATATGTCCTGAGCACTACTTATGCCTGCATCTTTGTAAATAGTAATTATCTTTTATTTCTCTCTAAAGCAATTTGAAATAAATCTTCCATGTACATGGAGTGGAGAGGGAAGTTTCACATTAGGAAGTACAAGACTACTTGGTTCTCAGGGCTCAAGTCTGCGAGAAAAGTCATCGGCTCCTTGATTTATTATGACATAAAACGTGTCAATGGTCTTGGTATAGAATGCTTTAATATTGTGCCCATCTACAGATAACAGCTAATGTTTTACTGATCTATAATCTTGCAGTGATTTCTGCCACCTTTCATGAACTCCTAGGAGGCAGTAACTTGTAATAATGCTTCTAGAGTAAGAAACATTTTTAGAAGTTCAGATTTGCACTTCATTGACAGTTTCCCTACAGAGATAAGAGGATCAGAGTTAGTTCCTTTATAAGAGATGTAAGTTAAAGGGAAAAAAGGGCCAACTTTAAAGCTTCTGGGACATCAAACAGAATAGTCAGATATTTTATAAAATATATATCTTAATGTGTCAACCAATATGTGTTTTCAACAGAAGAAAAAGCTGTAAAAATTCTCAAACAAAAATGATGTTCATGCATGTGAACATAAAGGTTAAATGTGGGCTTATTTTAATTCTACTGAAATATTTAAACTAGTTCTATCCTAGTGCATCTTTTCCCCAACCCTCTGACAAACAGACTTTACACAAAAAGTGAGACTTTTACAAGGTGATGAACCATTATCAATTCATGAGATATGAATATGCAGTGGAATTTCCAACTAAAGGATATTAATAACTTGCAATTTTGCAATTATTTATTATGTTTCTTGTGCACAGCAGGTAACAATGCTTTGAACATTCTGAGTTTGTCACATATCAGATAACTTCCAAACCGAAGTGAAAACTTTCAGATACCGAGTATAAAAATTAGACTTACTCTTGTCTGCTTCCTTCCCAAAGTCTCCTTTTTATTCCTGAAGTCTTCAAATGCCCAATTTTAACAACTCCCATTTTGATTCAATTTTATACTTTATGATGGTTGAATAAATATTTTAAAGTAATAATCTGGAGTATTATAAGATACATTTCAACAATATATAATTATTTTGTTTGAAGAAATATAAGGAATCAGATTTTGGATTTTAACGACAGTAGAGTCTACGTTCTCCATTCAGCCCTCAGATTGTAAGTGGGCACTACATGATGGAATACACTACCTTTAATGTTTCTCTTCTTGGGACTCTTTGCAGACTTGAAAGGAAATTGTAGGAGAGAGGCTGTGACTGGCAGAAAATATAAATTTTGAAAACTTTTGTATAGAATAAACATTTTGGGATGGGGAGAAAGCCTGCCTGTCTAAACACCTGCTTGGCAAACACAAGGACCCTGGTTTGATCCCAGGTACTGCATGCCATACTGTCCCTCTTCTGTACTGACCACTGAAACCAGGGGTGGTGGCCCATGTCTGTAATCCCAGTGCTGGGGAGGCTAAGGCAAGGAGGATCAGGACAAGCCTGAGTTGTATAGCGAGACCTGATACAAAATAAATTAATAAATAAATAAAGTTAAATAAATATTCAACTTTATAATTCATATGTTTTGATTAACCAAATTCATTTTTTATTTTATATTGCTTAAAATCAGTAATCTTAAAATGCTTGCATAAAAAGTTATGCTAATGTTAAAGCCTGAAAATACCCCACAATTGTATGGCCAATTGGGAACCTGACAAATCAGATCTAAATAATCCCATACCCTAGCCTATATCCCCGTGAGAGTTCATCTGCAGCTCCCATACTAACTTGCTATCACCACGCCAGTACACAACATAGAAAAGCTATTTCATGCATGCTTTTAGGATTTCAAATCAATTTTTTTTCCTGCAATCTTCTTCTTGTAGACTGTGTAGGATTTCTTTTCTTCTACTTAAGTCTTTTCTAGTGTTTTCTTTTTCTTTTTCCCTGTGAAGACTTCCCCGTTCTACAGTTTGGTAACTCCGGAGAGAGATAGAGACAGAGAGAAACAGAGAGACAGAGACAGAAATAGAGGTTCACTTGATAATAAAGGCTGGAAGACCCATGACAGAGGCCAGGAAAGCCAGTGAAGTGACTTGAATAAAAGCCCTCACAATGAGGAGAAAGCTGGTATCACTCAGTCTAGCACTTACTTTATAGTGTGTACATGTGTGTTGGTGGGGAGGTCCTTGTGTGTGTCTGTGAATCCCTAACAAATTAAGATGATTTCTTTACATCTCTGGGTATTCTACAACAATCACTGTGCCATCCTTGTACATGGTCCAGAATTAAAATTCATTGAGTCAGTAAGTATTCTTAAGTTATATACAATCTATAGAAACTTTTATACTTTAGAAATAAGCTGGACCCACATTCCTTTTAAGAAAGCCTTTTGCTCATTTCCTGCAATGTGAGATTGCTGAAGCAGAATAACAGTAATCTTTTCTATGGGAAGAAAGTAAAACTTTTGCCTCAAGTCTTTATTTGTGAAAGACATATTACATTTTCAGTTCTCAAATTTTCTGTTTTATTTAGATAGCATATATAATGCTAAATAAATGATATATTTTAGTATTTTTTTAAATTAAGAAAAATAGAGTCTTTGAAATAACTTACTTTTTTGAAATAACTTTTGAAATATTAAACAACAATAACTTTCCAATATTTCTCTAATTTCCCTGGAATGCATTCAGGTTTTCTTTCCTGTTCTCGTCTTAATAGCAAATTTGTTGAGCCAGAAGCTAGGTGGGTCTTTCTATCAGAATAGAGGCTTTACATCTGCACTCGCCGTAACAAATACAGCGCTCAGCTTGATTTCATTCCTTGTAGTGTGATTTGCTATTTATTTCCCTGCATTATTTTTTCTCTTTTCTTTTTCCTATAACTCATTCGTTTGGAAGTTCTCTACCTTATTTTCCACTGTTGGTTGCAATTCTTTTATTAACACTGCTGGCCATATGCATACCCAAGCAGCTGTGTAAAGATTCAATTACTAACTACTTATCGATTTCAATTTTCTTTCACTCTTTCTCTTCCATGAAGAAAATAAGAATTTGGAAAATACTTTTATGTTCTTCAAGAGATGAAATTGTGGAAAGTTATCGCTTGCCTCTTCTGCATTTCCTCTGTGCAGGCTTCACTTTGGCTGAAGAGCACTTAGCAGTCTGTCTTCTTTTTTAAGGACTAGGACAGATTACGCCTCATCAGTTGCCGTGTGCTTACCTCTGAGCTCATGGCTGTTTTCTTTTCCCCCTTTTCTGTGAGATCGCTGCTTTGATTTACTCATTGTTTCCTAAGAGTTTTTCTTAGATATGGTTTTGTTCATTCATTATTTCAGTGCTGTTAAATCAGCAGTCTTGTGACTATGCCAGGCAAATGTCATTGAGGTCCTCCCTAGCCCTCAAGATCTTATTAAATGTGAAGATCATATATCTTACAAAGATTACATACTTTGTAATATTTCATTGTCAAGTGAAAGCTATCCCATACATAGAAGATTCTGGATTTATATCCATTTCTCTTAAATATATATTATATTCTCTTGCAATGCTCAGGGTCAGTGGACAAAAATATTATTTCCCTTTCTATATAACTTCACACTTCTGTCTAGTGCACTACAAGATTTTTTAATCTATAGAGTTCTGGAGTTTTGTCAGAATAAATATAGGTCTATGTTCCATTAATTCTGCCTAGAATTTACTGAGCACTTTTAATTTGCAGATTCAACCATTTCTCCACCCTAGGGAAGTTCACTTTTATATTTTTAAAATTATAGCACTCTTTCTTGTACATCTGTTTGTTTTCTTTATTCTAAAACCTGTATTGGGGTTCGGAAGGTAGCTCAGTGGTCTAAGAACCTGCTTAGAAAGCTCAAGGACCCGTTTTGATCATCGACACTGTATGCTGTGCTACCCTGGAATCCACAGTGCGCCATGCCTGGTCACTGAAACCAGGCGTGGTGATGTACACCTGGGATCCCAGCGCGGGGGAGGCTGAGTCAGGAAGATCACTACAAGTCCAAGCTACCTAGTGAGATCCTGTACCAAATAAATAAATAAATAAATAAATGATTAAATAAAATAAGACCTCTATTATCCACATGCCTATGTGCTCATCCATTCTCCACATATTTTTGTTCCATTTTGTAATTTTCTTAGTTTGCATTCTAATTCAATTTTGAGATACTCTTGTACTTTTTTTCCTAGAACATGAATTCAAGTCTCAACGGTAAGATAATTATTTTTAATTATTCTTTATATCTCTGGTTGGAAATCTTATTCTTTTACTTTGAATAGATCACTTTTATACTGTTTTGACTTCTTAATGATAATAAATAGACTTGAGTTGGTAATATATGACATAAATGCAATAATAAATAAAATATATGTAACTTGGAGTATAGTAATGTGTATATTATCGATATCTTTCCATGCTTAGTTATATGATTTTAAATAGTATTTAAATTTGCTTCGTAGGGGCTGGGGAGATGGTTCAGTAGAATAAGCACTTCCCTAGCAAGCACAAGGGTCTGCATTCAATCTCCTGTTCTGAAAAAAAAATTGCTTTGTAGTTTGTCTACATGAAATTTAACTAATAATTTAGTAATGATTATTCGTGTTTTTACTACAAGTATTTGGTATTTTAAATATTTTGTGACAATTCTACATATGCATAAATACATGTGTTCTAGAAGTTCCTGTGTGTGTGTGTGTGTGTGTGTGTGTATGTGAGAGAGAGAGAGAGAGAGAGAGAGAGAGAGAGAGAGAGAGTGTGTGTGCACCTGTATATGCATGCACTTTAATACCTAGGAGCTGGGATAGTTTATGGATGAATTATTTACTTGGGGTCATTTTCTACAATAAATATATTTTATAATAAAGAACTCATTATAAAAACTAGGTTAAAAGTTTAGCAAAAACATCTATTTATAGAACGAAATTAGCCATTTCCACTTTGGAACAGTTCTCCACTCACTTTTCTTTGATTATCTCTATGCTTTATTTCATTACTTCCTTTTATCAATTCATATATTTTTATTATGTCTTCAGAATGAAAATTTTCTTCCTGGGAAAGGACTACTTTATTTACTTACAGAGGTCTTACAATTTTAAGATATTGTTTTAAGTTCAGATAATTGAAAAAAATGGATAGACTGCATCCCACTGCCAATTCTGTGGGTCCTTTTAGTGCAAATGCTTACAATTGAAAGCTGGTGACATTCAAAACCTGGACAGCATTTCTTCTTAAAGACACACACTGGGAACGTGTATTCATAGAGTCATTTACATTCTTTACTCTCTGCTCCCTTATTAGTGCTTCACTATTTAGCACTAATTGTTTTTGGGATCTTTAGCTTCGATGTGTTGCACCTGTGAACGCCCGGAGGTTAAGGAATCATTATGCACTTCAAACATGTTGTGGACTGACTCAGACACACAATGCCCCATGGCTCCTCATCTATACAAACCTCAGCCTACAGAATGTCATAGCACATACAGATAATAGGAAAAAAGAGAAAGAAAACGGTACGGTCAGCAGTTAGTATGGACAATGTATCAAAATTGTACTTTGTCTTAGCATAATTTTCTAACATGTTTTATTTATTTATCTTTATTTTGAATTTATGTATTTGGCACAGGGTCAGACTCATAGTGATCTTCCTGTTTTCAGCCTCCCCAGTGCTGGGATTATAGGCATACACCACCCCACTGGGACTTGGCCTCTGGCTCAGTGTACCCCGAGAGTGCGGCTGGTGCAGTGTGCAGAACTGGGGATCGATCTAACATGTTTCATGTGTTCTTTGGCCTATTAATATGGTTTTCATTGTACCTGATAATCAATCTTACAAAAGAAATAAGTAAAACTAATACTGGAAAAATAGAAGAAGGGAAGAAAGAAGCAGTTAGAAAAAGAACTGAAATGTTTTAAGTAGATGTACAAATTCCCTAAATGAATGTAATCCTTATATACAGAAAACATATGGCAATAAAGATTTTTAAACATATAAAAATAAAAATTTAAATGTGCACAAATTATGATGATCCCAAAGATATTTTTTCTCTTCTCCCTAAACCATACTAGGTTAGTCTTAGCATATTCATGGCCCACTTATTTCAATTACAAAACCTCCCAGTTCTTTTGTTGAACTAGTATTTTACTACCTAGTACGTGCACAGATAAAACTATTTTGTTTAGCAAACTACATTGGTCTTTTGCATTTACCAAGTCAGACGTAATTGATCTTACTCTTCATTCATTTGCATTTTTGTCTACCCTCTAATTAGACAGACCCATTTTGAGTCATACTAACTGTTACAATGTCAGCCGATTTCCAAAGAAATAATTGACCTGTGAAATTAGAAGGTCGTATCAATTGGAAATGGCAGCACCATGGGAAGTAGACTGGGTCCTGATATCAGCCGCGAGCTTCAGTGCATGCCAGCGTGCAGACAGTGTCAACATGGAACATGGGATGCGTCAAGCGCTGTGCCAGGGGCTGCGGCTAATGAGAAGCTAACATTGCCTTTGCCATGAGTTTATAAGCATGAAAAAAAATCTTTCCTAGTTACTTTTTCTTCCTTCTTTTCTTTAGTTTTCTTTTCTCTTTTAAAAAATTTTATTCTTTTGATACAGAGTCTCACTACTCAGTTCAGATTTGTAGTGATTCTCCTGGCTCAGCCTCCCAGTGCTGGGATTACAGGCCTGTGCCACCACACTCGGTTCTGGGGCTGGCATAGCTCTCCTGGGGACTCAGGGTGGGCATGGCATGTGGTAGCAGGAGTCAAACTTGGAAGCTTGCACTCGCCACGATGGTGCTTAGACTACTGAGCTATCTCTTCAACTCCCCCACCCCTTTTCTTTCAGTGCTTGCTAGTGATCAAAGCCAAGATATTTCACATAACTGGCAAGGAGTCCTAAATGCTCAGTTCTGATAAGTTCCTTTAATATTCAAGGCATCTCAGATTTTTCAAGAACATTACTTTAGATTCAATTCATGTATTTCCCAATTAAAAGACAATTAACCAAGTGTATGTACAAAATGTATAAAAAGCACAAACCTTTATTTTCATATGGGCTTTTATAAATAGAGGTACATGTATATGTGTGGTATATTTTGATAAGATACATGTGTTTAAATATGCATTTATATAATGTGTATGCAGCATCATGTTTAAACTCACTTGACAAGCTGTGCCTTCAGTTTCCTCTGACTCTCCCAGCACAGCTGCCATTCTAGTCCAAGGATGGAACCCTAGGCCCTATTTGTCCAAGTCTAGGCCCTATTTGTCCAAGTCTACACTCACCACAGTGACTTGTGCATGCCCACTCATGAGTTGTGACTGGCAGAAGAGGGGCTTTGGGTACAAAGCCAACATCTCAATGGCATCTCAAACAGCCCGAGGGGGGGCCTGGATCCTGAACAGACTCTAAGCCCCCTCAGGTGAGCTGTCTGCACAACACTGGCATGAGCAGTGCTGTTGTGCTTGTTTTGTCCATAGACAGCATTTGTCTTCTGGATGGGAAGTGGCTAGGGTGATGGGCCCAGGGGTTCCAGGCAGCCTGAGCCCCCCGATCCCTGAATGGCCCTGCAGGGATCAGGAGACCTTCTTGCAGGGGGTGGGGTAGAAGCATCGTGCTCCAGCACCCAATGCAAGGACTTTTTCTAGTCCTGAAAGGGAGCCAGCACATGGACGAGGCCTACTACACAAGAACTGTGAGCAAAGAGCCTCTCACCCATCTCTCCACTTGGTCCATGGAGGGTGTGGCTTTCCACAAATCTCAGCATTGAGCTTGCTGTTTCCCTGCTCCTGAAGAGAATCAGGGGGATGGCAGTCCCACCTAGAGTGCCGGGGATTCATATTAACCATCTGATCTTAGTGCTTCCCTGATTTCTTAACATCAACGAGAGGAAAGGTTTACTATATGCCATCAGAAAACAGCTTCTGACAATTCTATTGTGTGCTGGAAATATCCTAGCTTTTCTAGGACTAGTAGAATAAAGGGAATTCATTTGTTGAAACCTCCAGACATCTTTCATTTGGCTGAATAAACTAAAAGAAAATGTTAAAATATCAAATGTAAAATCATACAATAATTCTATGAGAAAGACTTAATTCTTAATATAAAATGACAACTGTATACTTAATTTCAATCAAATTAATAAAATATCCCTTAATTCTGTGCACTGTGATGCTGGAAGTTACTTGTAATTATGTCTCATGAAGGAATAAGTGAAGTTCTTAGCCAGCTAAATAATATTTTTATAATATCTCAGTCTGGATTATCTATTGGACTAGATTTCTCTTATTCTTCTGTGGAGTTCTCGGTCATTATGGTACTTACATTATATGAGAGTATTCCTCAGTGGAAAATCATTTCCACATCCATAGTTTGAGGTTGTGAAGAATGCAGATACTACCTTCTAGCATGTTTTCACTCCAATTACGTATCATGTGGTTCCTTGATTAATCACCTCTTCTCAGATTCCTGCATCTCTTCAGTATGTCTCTGTCAGCTATGCCATGGTCTGTAAGATGTGAAATCCCTCCATGTTCCTGTCCTTCTAAAAAAGAGAAGAAGTCTTACAGCCACATTTTATGTGATTCAGACTAAAAATATTCTTAATCAAAGAGATGTTCTGGCATTATATGTGATCATAACTCTATAAAAATATCCTAGTTTTACTTTAAAATTTATCCCTCCTCATATTTTATACCCATAGATGCATATCTAGGTTATAGTTCTTGGTTTGTGAGGAAGACAGACTTATATCACTTCAGTTTAATAAAAAGAAGAAATGTATAATAAAATTAAATCTGCAGCTAATGGACTTTGAGGGTCGGCAGTGAGCTTTGGGAAAAAGTACTAAAACTTTATCAGAAATGTAGATTCCTTTCAGTCGTCCTCCAGGAATCCTCTTCATTTTGGCATCTGTGCTCTCCCTCCCCTTGAATTCTGAAGAACAATGATATTTTGTGTCTGATCTGCTCTGTGTTACCTTCTTCTCCAATGTTCTGCCTCAAATTCTTTCTTGCCCTACTTTGATAAGGAGATGTGTGTCCAAGGACTTTGTATTTGCAAGTTTTTTTCCAGAGAAAAATTCAAATTAAGTAGTTTCTCTGAATCTCAATTCAAAAAATTTGCTCTGTCCAGGTGTCTAAAACAATTACAA
>NDGM011102502.1:0-13376 GCA_002564305.1 Octomys mimax | reverse complement strand
GGTAAAACATTCTCACACGGTCCTCTCAGCAGGGCTGAGCAGAACCTGACTCCAGGGCTGAGACTCAACGGGGTCGGACAGAGCAGAAGACGGAGACGCCAAGCCTGCGCCACAGCGTGGTCACCCATGGGCATCTGCAGTCCCGTGGAGTTGGTGCTCTCAGCTTGTCGGCTCAGGGCCCGGAGGGGAGCCCAGGCGACTGCTGGCCATGACCCATGCGGCAGAGGTGGTGCCTCCTGCACAGCCCGTGGGGAGCTGAGGGGGAGTCGCCCAGCCATGTGACCCCGAAGTTGGTGGCCTCGGGGTGCCCAGGAGCAGCACGGGTGGAGGGCTTACGTGGGCTTTCTTCCTGGACGCGATTTCTCACAAGTGACACACTTTGCTGTTGTAGTTCTATCAGAGCTTCACGAAGGACCAGTTGAAATATGCTAAAGGGAGCTGTTGATTGCACCGAGGAGCTAGGCTTGTCTTGTTCTTGCCTTCCATCCTGGCACTGTCCCCCGGTAAGCCCTGACTGTCTTCTCAGGGACCCCTAAAGGTGGCATCAAGGGGTGAGCTCAGCCCAGCCCTGGAGTCCACGGGGGCTGGGCTCAAGTGAGGCATCCACACCCCGCTGGCTGCAGACAGAGAAGCCATGTGAGAAAAGTGTCTGTGTGCTTGGTTTCGTGCTGTCTCAGAGAAGCAGCTTCTCTTACTAATAAGATTTATTTTTTAGAGCAATTTTGGGTTCATAACAAAGCCGAGTGGACTGTACAGGGATTTCCCTCCGCTGTGCCCCTTCATGGAGGCCCCGCCCATTATAACACCCCCTCCTAGTGGCCCGTTTGTTACTGTTGGTGACCCTTTGCGCACACGCTGCCACCCAGCCACACTTCACATTAGGTCCATGCCTGGTGTCACATGTTTCTTGGGTCTGGACAGCTGCGTCCTAGCATGTGTCCAGCATGACAGCATCATGCACAACTGGGTTCAAATGCCGCATGCTGCACAGGTTCATCCCTCCCCTCGCCCAGCCCTTGGCAAGCCCGATCTGCTTGCTGTCACCGTTACTGCGCCTCTTCCTGGGTCTGGTAGAGCTGGAGTCCTATGGTGCACACACAGCCTTTCCAGATTGGCTTCTCTCTCTTGGCATTGTGGACTTCAGATTCTCCTGTGCCTCTTTGGTTTGGTAGCTTGTTTCTTTTGAGCAGTGGTAATATTCCCTTGCTGGGCATGCCACAGTCTGTCCATTCACCTACTGGAGAATGCCTTGTTGTTTCCAAGTCTTGGCGCTATGCATAGAGCCACACAAGCATTTGCACAGATGTGTTTTGCAGAGGGAGGTTTTCAGCTCCTTTGGGTAAATACCAGGAGTATGGTTGCTGCGCCCTATGGTGAGAGTAGGTTTGGTCTCCTAAGAAATGGCAAGCTGTCCTCTAAAGCATGCACAACGTGGTGTGCTCCTGTCCACGGAGCCCAAAGCTCCTGTGGCTCCACATCAAGTCACTGTGCAGGTAATTCTTGTAGCTATTTCAGCGTGCAAGCCCTGGGTGACACACGCTTGCTTGCTGGCAAAGTGTCTGCCGGGGCCTTTGGTTCATTTTAGTCCAGGCTGTTAATTTTCTTATCACAGAGTCTCAAAAGTACTGTGTACATTTGGACCACAGTTCTTTATCGATGCATCTGTTGCAAATATCTTCCACTCGGTGGCCTGCCTTCTCCTTCTCCGGATGCTGGCTTTCACGGCAAAAACATCTTTCGCTTTAATGAAAGTCAGCTTATCAGTTCCGTCTTCGATAGATCATGCCTTTGGTATTTTATGTTAAAAGTCATGGCCAATCTCAGGCTCCCTAGGCCCTCCCTCGTGTTGTCTTCCGAGAGTTTTATGGCTTTGTTTTCCACATTAAGCCTGCAATCTGCTGTGAGTTGATTTTGGCCGAGGCTATCGGGTGGGGGCTTCTACTCACTTCGGTATTCGGATGCCATTAGTGCAGCAGCGTTTGTTGAAAAGCTGATCCTTCTTACCTGGGAGACTCATGCTCACGGTAGTGCTGTGGGTCGCTTCTGAGCAGGAGCAGGGCCTCTGGCTACCTGGGGACTGGAGGAGTGGATTCCACATGTCGGAGGGGAGGGGTCGTGGGGGGGGAGCAGAGCTGGGGTCAGGGGCCGGTGCTGCACTGCGTGGCTGTTTGTGAGCCTTCTGAGCACAGCTTTGTAGATGCACGTGTGTATCTGGTCCCAGCGGGGAGCTTCCGTGTCTTCTCACTAGCATCCTGGGCTAATCCTCGAGGTAGACAGGAGCACTCCCCGAGGTGAGGGCTGTGCGCGTGAACTTGAAATCCACTGGTCCAGTCACCAGTGGACGCGCCCCTTAAGCAGCCCAGCTGCAGCGATTTGCCAACTCACTGCTGTCTCACCGCCCCCCCAGCACACATCAGAAGGCGATGAAATGCGAGCTGACAAGGCGGCCCTTCTGCGGGTTAATTCGTACCAGCCCCTCAATTTGCCAGCCAGAAGTCAGCAAAATGCCACTCTCCAATGGCTCCTATCCAGGGCCAACATCTGGGTCTCCCGGCTGCCACTTCCACCCCACGAGGACTTGTCAGTATGCCAATCTGCTTTGTCACCAAAGTGCTGCTTGGAGCTTCAGAGAGCCTGTGCACAGCCATGGAGAGAGCCCGGTTCTGTGCTTAGAGCTACAAATGGGCCTTAGCCCCTGCAAGCTGCCGCCTGCTTTTCTCCCTCGGAGGGTCTGAGCTACACCTGAGTCTCGTGCTGTCCTTGTCGTGCTGTTCTTCACAGCCAGAGACCAAAGGAAGTGGCCCAGACCCTGGCCCTGTGGGGGGAGGGTGCCATGGCACGGGGGAGGCAGACCTTAGCACTGTGGGCTCCTTTCCCATCATGCAGACAGGGGCCAGCATTCGCTCTGCGTTAGCAATAGCAATCTGCTGCTCTGAGAAGGGGCTCTGCTGTTTCCCAGGCCCTTGTTCTGCCTGTCTCCAAAAAGCAAGACGCAGAACAGAGCGGAGAGGCGGCAGCGAGCAGCGCTAACACAGTTTCATACCTTTTTAATGGAACAGAGCAGTTTTAATATTGTAAAAGAACATTCCAAATGAACTCATTTGCTCCGGGCCTCTGTAAACAAAGGCTTGGAGTCCACGTGGGTCCCTTGTGGAAGGATCCTTCTAAGTGGCCCTGGCTGAAAGACGTCCTGCTGTGGTGATTGCTTTAGGATTGTTTCTGTTAGTGTGAATTATACCTGCGGCAGGATTTATACAGAGCTGATTTACTTTAAATTGTAGGATAAGTTTTAAAGGACAAGAAGTATGTACTCTATAAAAATGTGTCATGGGGCCTGACTACTTAGTAGGCATTCTGAATGAGGGGAGAGAGACAGACAGACAGAGACAGAGACAAAGAGACAGACAGAGAGACACGGAGAGAGACAGAGACAGAGAGACAAGTGTTCTGCTGCTGTCCGTAGTTCACTCCCCTATTCTTTGATGGAAATGGTTTCAGTAGCGTTTTCCCTCCCGGGATCTTAAGCAAAGTGCCTTGCCTGCACCTGCCTTTCCCCGTGGGCCTCCAGCCATGTGACAGCGGTTACTCCCCAGGCTCCAAGGGACAGCCCAGGGCCACTGGACAGCAGAGCAGGGTGAAACCTGAGTCCGGTTTGGCTCGTGCCTCTGCATCCACAAGGCATCTGAGCGCGACCTTCCCCGAGGCTGCGTGGGCCCTGGCCCAGGGTCTGCGCACAGGCCAGTGGGTCTCGGTAGCAATAACCGACAGGAAAGCTCTGGTTCTGGGTCACTCCACTGCTGTGCACGCAGCGTATTAAATAAAGCATTTCATCTTCTGAGCCGCCCTCGGAAGTGGTTGACGCTGTGGTCCTCAGGTTAGAGGCAGAGCACTGTGGCAGCATGGCTGACAGCGGCTTCCTGCACCCCGCGCAGGTGCCCCCAGGAAGCCCACGTCTCCGCCCGCTCTGCTACACGCCAGGGTCTCCAAACCAGGTCTGCACCAGCATAGCTCGGAGAAGCACCTGAAGAACACACCTGCTGGGGCCCCCACCCCAGGCACCATGTTTTCAAAATCTCTTCAGCTAATTGTGGTGATGGGCCAAGTTTGTGTGCTGCTGTCCTGGGTTATAGGCTCCTGGTCACAGTCAAATAATTTGTTTTCTAAAAGGAAAATCAAAGCTGTATCTTGCCAGTGGTTCACCAATGCCTTCACCATTCTTTATACAGAGAAGTGAAAGGTGGATAAGAGAATATTACAGCAGCATTATTTGTAATAGATCTAAGATTGGAACCCACCGGGGTGACCAACACAGCGTGCCTCCAAGAAGTGGGATTGTGTCCAGCACTGCAAAGGAGCAGGCCGTGGAGACACAGCCTGCAGCTGTGGAGATGAGCCTCAAGCCCTTGGAGGGGGAGACGCCTTGTGTGGTGGAGCAGTCTGGTCTGCGGAGGCCTTTTGAGAGGAAACCACAATAACCAGCATTTTGCAAAGTCATCATAGTGGCTGCCTCTGGTGCCGGTGGGAGTTGGGGTGCAGCGGGGTAAGGAGACCTGCAGGAGGGACCGTGTCAACTCTGGGCACAGCTGCACACACTCTCAGCAGGACTTCACCGTCATGGTCCTTAGGTGGATGCACTTGTGGTGTGACCCTGCAGGCCCGAGCATCGCTGTGCCCAAGGAGGGTGCCATGATACATGAAGGGCGCACAGCCGCAAGGCAAGGGCTAGGTGATTCGCCCCATGTCCATTTGCCATCAGAAGGAGAAGATCCACACGTGAATACTGAACCTCGCTAGCAGGTGAAACACCGAAGGGCGACTTCTCCAATGGTGGAGAGATGGAGAGATAGTGGGAAAGCAAACATGGGCTGTAGCTCAGGTGAGAAAGCCACAGCCAGAAGCCACCAGAGACCTGGGAAGCCTTGCTCTGTACCTCAGGGATATCAACGAGTGAGTTTCAAAGTAACATGTAAAGTGTGCCGTGACAGATGGCAGTGCTCTTCCAAGCGGATCAGGGAGCTTGAAAGGTAAATGAATAAATAAATGGCTAACTCAGAACGTGTGGCGTTACAGACAGAGCCAGGCTGAAAGGTCTTCCCTCTTGTGGAGCTGCCGGAGAAGCAGCAGAGCTGTTGGTGACCACCTGACTCTTGGAGTGTGGGGCTGGTCCCAGGTCGTTTCCAACTGTCACACACAAAAGAAGCCAAGTGGGGAGTCCAGTGACTCCCCTTGAGGTCTGGTACAGGCGGGAGGTGGTGTTTGCTCTCACATCTGGCTGCTTCTGTACAAAGCACCCCATGTAATACCACCCAGGGGTGGCTGTCCCTGCTGAGGACCAGTGTGCAGCAGTCCCTGGAGCAGAAGGGTGACACCTCCCACACGGCTTGCTGCTGAGGAGCGGAACTCCCAGGCAGCCGCTCAAGCTTGATGGCAGTGTAGCCTTTGCTGGGCTTTATTTCTGAAGCCCACTGGCACCCATCTGATGGAAAAGAGGGGGTCAGGAGGGCCAAGTGCTCAACACAGGCGCAAGGCCACAGCCTCCAGAAGGCAGCTGCAGTCCACGCTGCGGGTCCCCCAGTGCCCAGGTGCCATCACTCTGTGGGGAGTGGCTACCATCTTGAAATAGCATGAGGTGGTAAGATATTAAGTGATTTCAACAAATACAGCAAGAGAAACTGTGGCTTCTTAGTAGGCCACCGTGAGGTAGAAATGGCGAGGCCCCAGGCTGTGCTCGCTCTGTGCGCTTTCCTCTCCCACATCCTACTGTACGCAGCATTCACTGCCCACACCTGCAGCCAGGAGGAGGCCACCTGTGCCCACTTGGCTGGTCCCTGGGTGACTTTTCTGTGCCCGATCCTTAGAAGGCTGCCGGCTGGTGGTCTCCCGCTGCTCTCCAGTGTCCTCTGAGTCCACGCCTTGCGCGGGTCATTGCTCGGGACGTGTCCGCAGCACCATGCCTGGCAGCTGCCCAGGACATCCTGTCGGGGAAGTGCTCTGCTCGCCAGAGGAGGACCCAGAGCTGCCCGCGACTGACTCCGTCTGATCTCGAAGAACGGTCGGGCTGGGAGCCACCACATGCAGCACTTGGCACAGCGCGGCTCTCACATTCGGGGCACTGCTGGGTGTGGCGCTCAAGCCTGCGTGTGCAAGGTCCGTGCACCCACGTTCAGCATACTGGGTCCCACGCGGGGGCACTCCCTGATCAGCCTTGTGCCGCAGCTGTCACGTGACAAGGAATGCGCAGACCCAAGACAGCTCCCTAATGGTGGAAGAAATGGAAAATAGCCTTTGGGATCATCAAGGTGCTAACAAGGATGGCCCGTTTCACTCGGACCCCGCACAGTTCATGTGCGGTTAGAGCGGTCAGGCCCAGGATGTATTTGCCTCATCTGAATCCCGTACCTGAGCTGGCTAACAGTTTACCAACCACTTTCTCTGGTCCTTGAGAAGGAAGCACCTCGTAGGAAGATGACGATTTTATCGGTAACCTCGTAGGGCAGGGCAGCATACAGCACATGGTACGGTAAGCCCCTGCCTTACGAACATTGGAGCTGCAAACCTTCACAGGTATGCCATGCAAGATTCCCAGGGGTACTGTAGAAGGCTCACTTGGAGTGGACTGGCTTCCCAGAGTCTCCCTCTGCAAGTCAGGGACCAGCTGCACAGCCATCCATGCGGGACTATAGCAGAGACTCGCTTTCCTTATACTGGGTTCGCCAGCCACCCACGTGTGCATCCCCCGGGGCAGCCCAGGGGTGGCAGCAAACGGGTTTTCTCTGCGGCTTCCTGCACAGCAAGTTCTTCCAAGGCAGCTTGGATCAGCACATTCAGCCCTTCCTGCCTTCCTTTTGGACAGTGAGCTTGGTTCTAATGTTCATGGCCTGTGTACCACCGTGGGCAATGCCTCGCCTTCACCCCAGGACCACCCCGTACCAGGCGTGTGAGTGGGTGGGGCGGGATTCAGGATGCTGTTAGCTCAGCTGAGGGCTAAAGAGCAGCAGGCTGTGAATGAAGACAGACGACTCAGTGACTTGTGACTGTGCGTCACGAGGAATTTCTGTCATGTGTGGAGGAGGAAAGAGGCCCAGAAGCTGCGGCATAGTCCTGAAGAAGAGAGAACACAGACCCGCAAGACAAGTCCCTCGGTGCTCCGGTACCTGAAGCACTGTCTGCGTCGCACTGGCTTGTTCCAGTGGCAGTGACGTTCTTGATGGTGGTGCTTTAGTGATGCTCATCTTGGCTGGCTTACACAGGGCCTAGAAGACCAGCGACTGACACTTCTAGGTGTGTCAGGGAGGGCCACGGTGATGTGACCTTGGGCCTCTGGCTGGCCCTGGCCCCTTTCTTTCCAGCTCTCACAGCTTCCTGGCTACCATGAGGTGCCGGCTTTCTGTGCCGAGCCCTTCCTCAATGCCTTTCCTTGGGGCCGGCTGACCATGGGCAGAAGCCTCTGAACCTTAAGCTGAAGTAAAACCTCTCGCCCTTGAAGTTCTATGTGTCAGGAACCTTGTCCCAGCAAGAAAAGCTGGCCAACATGCTGGTGTTGGTACTGGTGGCAGCAGTGGTGGTGCTAGTGGGAGTGTCCCAGGAGCTATAGTTAAAAAGTAAGAAGAAACAGGTGACATTAATTATAATTGTATATTTGATGCAGTCCACCACCCCAAAATAGCGTGCCTCCCCCAAGCAGTAGGCAGGAAATGATGAGCTAGTTTTCTCCCCCCCCCCCCNCTGAGCCTGTGAAGTCAGGGTCCCTTCCCCTCACAGTGCTTTCCAAAGCAGATGCCCGGGTGTCAGGGCGTGGGCACCACGCCAGCTGTCATGTCTGGCAGCAGAACATAGTGTGCAGGGAATGGAGGGCAGAACGTGGGATCCGGGCACGGGGGAGATGCAGGACAAACCCACTGCACTGGCTAAAGTCTCTAGGTTTACCCTGAGACATAGCCCGCTCATTCACACCCGTTTAATGTTAGCTCAGAAAGGTCCCTGGCAATGAGCCAGGAGGGTTTTAGCCCATGACCTTCCTCCTGGAGAAATGAACTGAAGCCCCACATCCTGGCCCAGCAGCCCGCCCTCGGCACAGGCCTTTCTAGAGCCCTGGATCCATGCTACAAGATGTGCACAGCTCGGGTGATGGCTCTATCTTTCTCCCCTCCTGAGCAAAAGCTCACCTCTTGCTCCTCTGAGCTTTTCTCCCGCAGATCAGCCTCTCCATCTGTGAGTCGGTACCTCTGTTACACCACAAAAATCAGTTTTCTAGAAACTGATCTGGCTTGGCGCTGGAGACGCCTCATGGCTGAGGCCCCAAGCAACTTCCGTCTCTCCTCCTGTATGCCCAAGCAGACAAACAGCACACACAGGGACACGAGCACCGTGCCAGCGTGGGTCTCCACCCCGTCCATGGTGCTGAGCAAGAAGCCCTTCCCCGGGTCTGCCCTTCCCTGCCTCTCTATCTCTGTGTCCCCTGCCGTCCCCAGTGCCCAGGTGGGTCGTCTGCCATCGAGGTTCTCCAGCATGATGATGCAGGCCTCAGGACAGAGGTGCCCCCTGTGCACCCAAGGGTGGTCCCACTCCAATGAGAGCAGGTGTCATTTGCAATCTGATCCTGTGGCCCCATCCCAGACCTGGGAGGACAACGGCCATGCCCAGGGGCAGAAGGACACCTCTCAGAACCTGCCTGTGCTGCCCAGTGCCCTCCAAGCCTCCCATAAAGAAGGCCTAAATGGGTCAGGAGTGGGAGACCCCCAGGTTTGGTTTCAGGGACAAGTCACCCACTAAACTGCCCAGAGAAGCCAAGGGCGGAGAGAAGATGGCCATTTGATTTCAGTTCATCGTGCAGGAGTGATTCCAGGAGCGAGCGAGCGAGAAGAGCCCTCACATGGGGAACAGACCGAGTGGTGTCCCCGCTCACAGCCACACGTGGTCCTGACCCTAGAGGCCCCCTCGCAACTTCAGGCTCCTTTAGAAACCACCTCTTTTGCTCATCCTCAAAGTTTAGAGAAGTTTTGTGTGAAACGCTGCTTCGTCTTCCTTGTTTTTTCTGAACTTCATAACAAAATCTCCACCTCTGCAACTCCCATACTGTGTGCAAATCACTAAAATCTATAAACCTTGAATAGATTTAGAAAATCATACGCTGCTGTGAAAGGAGCCCATAAATGAATCTCTGTATTTGAAGTTTTGTCATTTAACAAATGCATTGTTATCCATTATCCTTTCAATACTTAACAAACAACTCATAATGAAATACAGAGGGGCTCGATTGGAAGGGCTTTTTTCCCTTTCTTTCTTTCAAAAACAGCTATTTCCTTGCAGGTAGTAATTTTGTTTTAAGAAGAGCGATGTTTAGCGCCAGGCTTTTTAATAAAATATGTGTGAGAGAATAATTCTTCTAAAGCATTCTATATCTACAAAAATCTATATGTGGGAGAACTTGAATTATTCTCTAATAGATTTTATTACATAGCGGTTAAGAGTTTTTCTAAGAGACATCTAGTCAAAGGCATCAATTTTGGGTAACAAAGCACAGGAGAGAAGGGAACTTAGCGAAAGCTGGCTTCAGTCGCTGCCTTGCTGATTCTTGATCTGCTCCACCACCTGTCATTTTCCCCTAGAAGGCGGAGCATTGGCGCGGGCTGTTGGTGAGCCTCCCCATTGCTCCATGTGAAACGTGACTGGCCAGGGCCAGGTGAGCGCGCGTCTGGCCCCTGGTGGGGCGTGCCCAGCCGCGCTCCATCAGCAGCCCCGGGGGAGCTGGGGATGGGAGAGACCTGGCCGCAGGAAGTGACCGGCCGAGTCCAAGGAGTGGGACCCCGAGCGGGGCTGGCCCCGGCGGGCACAGACACAGGCCGGAGGTGCGCCCCTGGTTCGATCCAGACTGGCTGCCCAGTACTGCACGCAGCAGGCTTGGGAACTAGAGCTGCGAGCAGGCAGCCGAGCCCTGGGTCAGCCCACGCACTCCGGGGGCCGGGAGCAACGCTCTTGTTAATTACAACGTGTAATGAGAAGCCCAGGAGGAGTGTGGAGAGGAATCCAGGAGCGTGGCTCTGGAGGCCCGGCCTCATCTGAGAGAGCTCCACAGCCTACCTTGAGAAGGTGCCTTCCAGCTGCAGGTGGGACAGAGAGCGGCCACTGTGTGCTGGCAGGGGCAGGAGCTCTCAGGAGCAGGCACAGCTGGGTGAAGACTGAGGCGGTGAGGTGTGCTCCAGGCTGACCAGGCTGATGTAGAGGGTCACAAGTTCAAGATCAACTTGGGCAATTTAGAAAGCGCTTGTGAGTCAAAATTTTCAAAGGGTGTGGGGATAAGTGGGTGGGCTGGAACTGTAGGTCAGTGTGAAGGCCTTGGGTTCAGCCCCTGGAGAGAGAAAGGCAGAGACAGAGGAAGAAAAAGAAAAGAAAGGAGGGAGGGAGTAGGGGAGAGAAAAAGGAAAGCAAAGGAGAGGGAAAAGAAGCGCTAGCCTGCGCTGGGAGGGCCAGGGCAAGGAGCGGAGGTGTTTCCAGGCAGCGGCAGGCCAGACACCAGCCCTGGGAGGGAAAGCCTTGCAAGGTCCCGGCGTTGCGTTGGGGCAGCTTTGGAGCCAACAGAAGAGCCAGTCACTACGCAGCGCGCACCCACATGCCCACCCTGCAAATTTCACTGCTGGTGTCTCCCTGCGCTGCTTTATTACATGCTTTTGCTTTGAATTTCGCGTTGCCTTTTGCCAGTTAAGGTACAGTTCGCGGTCTGCGGCTGGAGTGGGAAGCTGCGAAGTGTTCTGGCAGGGATATCAGGTGGCCCAGAGCACAGGGTCTCTGCCGCCTCCTGGCAGGGGCCCTGGGCCTTAGAGCAGCGTGCAGCGCATATCACTGCCTGCCCGTGCCAGTGCCTGCTGCAGCACAGCGCACCCACTAGCCCGCTACGCGGTGCACCGGAGCCTCGGCCGGCGGGCAGGCAGGCAGGCAGGCAGGCCCGCCCCGAGCTGCGGTTCTTCCCTCCTGCTGAGCTTGCCTTGCGCCCCTCCTCCTCATCCTCCTGTGGTTGAGCTCTGTCTGCCACTCCGTGCGTGTGTTTTTGTCCTACTTCTGTGTACATTTACTTTCTTCTTTTTCTGTTTTAAAGAGCATAAAAATAAAAACATTTAAAATGACATGGAATTTCACAAAGCACGATGATAGGAAATCAAGAATGGTTGTTTTGTTGCATATAGTTATCTTCACAGTAGTCGTTCAGATTACCAGTTACCAGCATGTAAAACTGGTCAAAAGTTTTATAATTAAGCATTAACTGTTCCTTTCAATGAACCGGTAGAAATTAGGACTAGGCATGGAAAGGAACAGTTAATGCTTAATTTCTGACCAATTTTACATGCTTGTTTGTGGTAATCTAAACTACTGTTTTGAAGGCAACAATACACAATATAACAACCATTGTTGAATTCTCAAGGTCTTGTTTTTTGCAATTCTGTATTGTTCCTAATGTTTTTTTTTTTATTTTTATCCTCTTTAAAACAAAAAAAAATAAAATAAAACGTCCAAAAAAAAAAAAAAAACAGAGAAATTAGTAGCCCAGTCACCTTGGCTACCGCGCGCGGCTTTATTCCTTCTCTTGTCTCTCTCCCTTTGTCTCAGTTGTTCCTTCCTTCTGAGCAGTTTTCTTCCCTTTCACAATATCTATTGTGCTTTTTGGATTTTGTTTACTACTTCCGGTTCTTAAACGAGGGAGACAGCGCAATGTTTGCACAAGCGGCTCTGATTTATCTTGCCTATGAGTACGGCCTCTAGTTGCATTCGTTTCCCTCTGAAGCCTTGAGTTTGTCTTTCTTTGTAGCTGAGTAAGATTCCATTGTAAAAGATAACACGTCGTTTTTTATCTGTTCTTTAGTTGATGGGCATTTGGGTTGTTTCCAAGACTAAGTTATGACAGACTGCACTGCTATAAACACGGGTGCATTTATATTGCTGAGAATGATGTTTTCAGTTCTTCTGGAAAAAATGCCAGAAGGGAAGAGCTGGCTCAAACAGGCCCTCTAATCCTAGTTTCCTGAGGACTGTGCACACTGATTTCCACAGTGGCTGCACCAGCCTGCACTCCCACCAGCAGTGGAGCAGGTCTCTTTTCTCCTCACAGCCTCGCCAGCGTTTGCTCCTGCTTGATTTCCCAATGACAGCCATTCTTTCTGGGGTCCATTGATGATGGACTTGTCCTCCTTGCATTCCTATGCTGGTGCTCTTAGAATTGTATTTACCCGTTGAGCATTTGGCTCCACCTCCCTGCACCACATCTTGGGTGACAGTCCAGGAGCTGCAGTGCATGCCGCAGGCTGCTTGGAGGCCCATGGTCCCATCAGCATGCACAACTATTGGGCATTAATCAAGGATGCTTTAAATATTAAGGAGACATAAATGCTAACTATGCCGATGTGCACATTACACGCCGTGTGCATGTGTTTAGTATTCACATTGTAGCCTAACATACGTGTAATAAGATGATAATCATTGATTTGAAAATTTAAAAAGTAACAAGACCAAGGCAACTGGTCGTGAAGGACAGATTGGCTGAGTGACAGAGCGCAGAGACCTGTGAGGAGTGGCCTGCTGGGGACGACGGATTTTATACACAATTGAAAGATGTTCTTGCTTAGGTCGTGATAAATCCACACTCAATCCCTTCCTACCCTGCCAATGCACCAGTGTTTCAATAAATAATGACAAACAGACTCAGGCCACAATGTGGCTCAGGCTTCGAGTTACATCTTGGACAAGAATTCTGTCCAATGACTGCTGAATTTTTAAAAATTCACTCTTGGCACACTGAACTTGAAGCTAAGCTTGTGGGCATGCCTCCCCTGACGCCCTCCGCTGTCCCTGTACCTGCAGACAGGTCTGCCACAGTGCAGAGGACCTCCCCAAGCAGGTGGAGCGCCTGAGGATCTGTGCCTTGGGATCCCTTCCAGGCTGTCATCTGTAAGAGGAGGCGGCTTGGATTCAGCTCTCCAGGCTCCTCCAAGAGTGCGGGGAACCCTTGCGCCACGACGTTGAGCAGGAGAAGAGGCAGAGTGATTGAGGCCAGGACTTTCAGGGAGCAGAGTCCCAGGCTGCGTAGCCTGAGGCTCTTGGACATGGCCTGTTGTACTGCATGGGCCAGGGAGGGTAGCTCTGCCTCCCAAAGCAAGAACCGCAAGGTCTGGGTGGGCACAGGCTTTAGCCAAGCCCGCTTCCCACTGTGCCAGTGCCCTCAGCCCCAGCCTCAGTTCTTCTACCAACAAGGCTGCTAACACCTGCTCTGCCCTGGTCAAGCTGACAATGGAGTGGGCAGCGGTTGGAAGCCTGCCCCGCACCCTGAGCTCCTAGGAGAGGGTGCTGGAGCTTCTTCTGCAGAAACAGCCTGCTTTCTACTTTACAAA
>NDGM011102495.1:0-23448 GCA_002564305.1 Octomys mimax | reverse complement strand
ACAAAGCAGTCAGGCTCAGGTTGCTGTGGTTCGATCCCCACAGCTCAAGCCAGCCAAACCTGCTCTGAAGGCATTTGGAGCAAAAAAAAAAAAAGAAAGAAAGAAAGAAAGAAAGAAAGAAAGAAAGAAAGAAAGGGTTCTGTTTTTTCCTTGCTTTTGGGCTGAGAGAACAAGAGGTCAAAATAACCATCCCAGGTAAAAAAAATGTCTTTTAGTGACCCCTTCTGGTCACTTGTTGGAATGACATTAGGTTATGAAAATTGTGTAGTTCTTTACAGACTATATCACACAGTGGGTTTAAAAACACAAATATTAAAATCAATGAAAAACACTGAAGCACATTCCAATTAAAGAAAATTATAGCCTTTATAACGTCTCTTCCTATGTTAAGCCTTGTTCTTTTCTCCCAAATGAACTTGGTCTTTCCAATGCACCTTAATACCAAAAGATCTATAAAACCCATTTTTAAAAACTATCACTTCAGTTTTCCCCAAGGGCAAGAGATATACAAAAAAAGAATCTAATTAGCTAAGGTTTTATCTAACCTACTTTCATTGACTGGCTATAAAGCTGCTTAGACTCTGTAATTGTTTTTTTGTTTTGTTTTGTTTTTTTTTTCCAGTACTAGGGATGGAACTCAGGACCCTTAAGCTTGCCAGGCAAGCACTTACTCCACTGAGCTAGCTCCCTAGCCCTGAGACTGTAATCTTGAAAAGCCATTTTCAGGAACATCATGTTATTTTAGTTAACTGTATTAAAATGAGTAAGTCTTGGGAATTTAAGCTGGACAAACATGGAAGAGATAAAAGGCAAAAAAGTGGTGGTCATAGGAAATTACTAGAGCTGATGTTCAAACAATCTGAGGCATTAGCAGGCTGGACCTCTGCCCTTCTCAGCCAGGCTGGCGGGCTAGATCTCAGCGGCAGTCCCTGGTCCGTACAGTGGTATGCAGCAGCGCAGCAGCTCCAGCCGCAAGCCTGGCTATCATCTCCACCCGGGCATCTCAGTTCTGCTTGCTGTATCTGTTCTATCAGGAACGGGACCCCCAGATCTCTAATGGCCCTTCACTAAGTTTCCCGATTGCACTAAAGACTTGTATTGGAGATAGGATGGTACATACTGTGATAAATCTTGTTAACAAATAAGAAGACAAATTTTGTATTACTTAAACACAAGTTCAAGGCTAGGGGTGCAGTTCAATGATAGAGCACAGATTTAACATGCTTGAGGACTTAGGTTCAATCCCCAGCACATACACTAATCACAGAGTGAAAAATAAGACATAAAGAACACCCCCAAAAAGAGCTAGGAGCACTGAACTTTGGTTCTGACCCTCTTCTTCATTCTCTTCCTTTTGTTTCCCTCTAGTCACTTCTTTTCTGCTGTGTAGAGAAGGTAGACCCCACATGCCCATTCTAAAAGCTCGTGATGCTCTCTCATCTGTCTAAGGCAGAGCCCACATCAAGGCTCCATCCAGTTTTAAATGTCATAAATTCAATGTTTAGAGCACTCAACATGCTTCAAGGACTAGTTCCTGGGATATAACATCTAAAGTCCTTTAAGTGTTTTAATCTCCACTGTGTACTGATAATGCCTAATTATTTATCTCTTTTCCAATTATTTTGAATGAGTTGGTGTTACTCTAATAAGAAAAAAAATCTCACAAAATTAAACCAATAAAAGAAGTCATTAGTGCCCCCGCTTTCTGTGTCAGAGCTTTCAAAGTTCTCAAAGCATCCATAAATAAGACATTAGAACAGGAGCATGCCCCTAAGACTCAGGTGAAGAGTCCCTCACCCTTGTTTTGTGAAGGAAGCTTGCTCTCATCCACTGTCTTCTTACAAACTTGTCTCAGAACTAGCTTGTGTCTCTTCCTTGACCTTTGACTCACAGTAGTTATTTATCCTGACCGTACACTTGGTTAGTCAGACTGGATCCCAAATGATTTAAGGGATAAAAAGCAAATTCATCCCATGAGTTCGGCTTATTAAACATGATGAGTTACAGTCAGAAAGATCTTCTTCAATGAAGTTCCCAAAGGCTGGAAGCAATGACAGTGGCCTCTGGGAAACTGGGTACTGTTCCTCTCTTCCTGACAGACAGGTTATGCCTACAGACAGCTTACAGGTGTCAGAGATGAGCAAGGCCCCATGTCGGTCAGTGGCACAGGGAGATGTGATTTCCCCCTGCCCCCCAGTGGACAGCTCGTTTCACTCGCTTCCTCCATGAGCAGAGTGGACACATTTGTGCCTGGCTCTTGCAGTCAGTACTCTCTTAGAACATGCTCTGCACTCGCTCCTTAGATGGCCTTTGAAGCATTCCTCCATTCTGAAACCCTGAAATTTTACTTCTAGATGTACTGGTAGGGTCCTTGTTAGGGACTTCCCAGGTCTACAGAGTAACCAAAATAATATGGAAGAAGCTGTGCTTCAGTTGAGCCCACAGGGTCCTTGGACCCAGCCCTCGCCTACGTAGTGTGAATGATGCGTAACTTCAAAACAGCGCGTGCTACAACCCAAGTGTGTTGCTCCAGTCTCTTTAGATTTTCTACTTGGCAATTCATAAGCAAAGGGGGATGGGAAGTCTTCCCCAAAATGTCCTGTCCTCTTGCAGTCTCATAGCCTCACACGCACCACAGATGATCATCCACGGACAGGGCCATACATCTGGGCCGATGTGTAATTCAAACAACTGTCAGACTTAAACACTGCCAAGTCCAAGGGCAGTTTGCAAGGCTGTGATGTCGTGAGCTAGGCATGTGCTTAGTCGGAGGCAGAGGACCCAGTAAGTGTACTGCACTGGCCTATTAACCCCCAAACCTGGCCTGGGGCCAGCTGGATATGTGGTACCAGGTCACTTGGGAAATGTCCGTGCCTCTTGCCAGAGCCCACATTTTTCCATCAGGGAATTCTGGCCTGAGAGCCCTGGTTAGAACAGATTTTTCAAGCTCAGAACAGTCAGGCCTGGGTCAAATATGGGATAGGCACACACATGCCTCTAAAATAGAAATGTGTATTCTTTTCTCCTTAGAAGTTTTCTCTCATGTTAGAGCAATGTAGGCAACCCCACAGACCTAGACAGAGCCCAACAGCACCAGTTCGTACTTGGACTTGGATCTTGGTCTTGGCTAGTGTGCAGACCATAGGTGCTCACACACCTTTTCCATGCATTTGTATTTATTTATTTACCCTTGGTGCTGGGGAATTGAAAGCCAGGACCCCGCCCATGCTAAGCCTGAGCTCCACCACGATGGCAGCAGGGGGAGTGGGCCTGCGAAGAGGGGCTCAGGTCACAAACAGGGTTTATGCCCTTCGCCTAGGAGTGAGGTCCTGCTTGCTATCCCAAGGGGGAAGCCACCCTTCAGGTTTTGCCGCCCCAGGACACAGGCCAGCTTCCCTTCTGGCTGTGAAGCAGCCCAAGACCAGGTGTGGTGGCTAGATCTGACATCCTAGCCTCTAGGGTTGGGAGTCAAAACAAACTTCTTTCCTTTACTAATTAGCCAGTCTCAAGTATTTTGTTACAGCAACAGAAAATGGATGAAGACAGGGACGCATCAGACATGTGAGACGGGAGGGCAAAGGGACCCCTGTCCCATGGTCCTCTCCCATGAACCTGGGGGCCCGGGGGCTCCACTCCAGCCTTCTGCTCTGCCCAGTTCCCTGAGTGTTGAAGTGGCAGTTCTTGCACCCTTTCTCTGTCATCTTTCCCCAGCATGAAAGCAGATCGTTCTGTAAATGCAGAAATAAGCTTTCTAAAGGCCCAGTGTGTGTTTTAAGAGGCACTGACGGGTTTATCTCTAAATAACAGAAGAGTTATGTCATTCATGGTAATTTTTGAAGAAGTTCCCAGACAGGGATAATCTGAATCAAATCATTTAAACAGTTATAAAATAGTTGTTTTTAACTGCTCTTGTGGTAAAAGGAAATTGCACCCTAAGTTTTGGGCTAGTTAGGGTTCAAATGATACTTTATTTTTTTATTTTTATTTTTATTTCTTTTTGGCAGAACTGGGGATTGAACTCAGGCCCTTGAGCTTGCCAGGGAAGTGCTTATTCCACTGAGCCATCTCCCCGGTCCCTCAAATGATACTTTAGATGTCAGCAAA
Source organism: Octomys mimax (assembly GCA_002564305.1). Lineage (NCBI taxonomy): Eukaryota > Metazoa > Chordata > Mammalia > Rodentia > Octodontidae > Octomys > Octomys mimax. Next base: position 19,344 of record NDGM011102495.1, on the reverse strand, counting down.
TATAAAAGAAACTTTTAGATGTTTTTATAAGCATCAAACATACATTCTAAAAGGGGAGTATAGGGAGAATTTCCTAGCATTTCTTAGTTCTTATACTTTTATTATTATTACTTCATTTAAATTTTGGGCTGGCCAAATAGCTCAGCGGATTAAAGTACCTGCAAGCAGGTGCAGGGGCTAGGGTTGGATCCCCAGGCCTGCCATGCTGGCCCCACCCCCGGGGCACACTGAGAGGGCAATTGAGACTGGGCATGGTAGTGCTAGCCTGTAATCTCAGCTCATGGGAGGCTGTAAACAGGCGGATCACTAAGAGTCTGATCTAGTAGTGAGACTTGAACATCCTGTAGACTCTTCCCTAAAATACAAAAATAAATAATGAAATTTTATTTATTTATTTATTTGATATAGGGTCTCGCTATGCAGCTAGGACTTGTAATGATCTTCCTGTCTCAGCGTCCCCAGTGCTGGGATTACAGCCATGTGCTACCACGCCTGGTTTTGGTGGCTGGCACGGCGCGCCTGGGGCTCCAGGGCCAGCACAACATGTGGTACTGGGGATCAAACTAAGATCTCTGCCAGGCAGGTGCTTAGACCACTGAACTATCCCCCCAGCCAGTTCTTACGCTTTTTATCTACAAATGAGGAAACACTGCCACCTTGTTAGCACTAGATAAAACATTACCTGCTGAATGCTTAGGGCCTTAGAAGAGGACAGGACCCTCAGTGGCACTGGATATGGAAAACTTTCTATAGTCACAACCCCATTGGGGCAGGCACAGGCCACACGCGATTCAGTAACAGAGGGCTGCATGCCTCAAGGCACAGCTATTTAGTAGACAGGAAATAGGGAATCTGCTCTCTAGGCTCTCCTTCTCAGAAGCTCCAATTCTAAAGTGAAAATGTAACTGACACAAGCATGGCAACCAATGTGGGAGACCTGGCTGTGGGGACAAGCACCTCTAGTTCCAGGTGCTTGTCCCCACAGGGAGGCTGAGGTAGCAGAACTGCCTGAGCCCAGGATTCAACACAGCAAGACGCATAAGTGAAGTGAGAAAATTAACAGAGAAGCAGGTGAAAATTTCTAAAACTGATGTATAGGCAGAATTTCTGTCCCATTATTATGTTGTGGAGTATTGTTAGCTGCTAAACACCAGCAGCTAACATGGTGGGGCAGTCTCCTGAACATGGCAGAGACTGGGATGAGCTCTATACATTATAGGTCCTGGAGGCTCTGGAACGCAACCTTGCGTGGGTAAAAAGAAGCAGGCACGGGGTTTAAATGTCCTCTGATTTTGTGTTATCTGCAAGAAAGAGAGGTAAAGCCCAACTAAATATATGAACAATGTTATAAATGGGCCAAACATCATCCTTTCAAACTGACAAGAAGAGATTAGAGCCTCACGTAGGTAGAAGGTGCTGTGGAAAGATTGTAAAGTTAAGCAGTTTTGCCATTTTCAATAAGCTACCAAAAAAAGCATTATCGAGGAAAGGGGAAGAGATCAGTGGTGACATATTCTGTATTAACATAACTTATGAGAAACATAATGGTTAAATAAAGTGCTCTCTACCCCTTTTCAAATGGAGATTCTAACAATTAGGCTGAAGATGGGGTGCTTGCCTCATGCTCAGTGGAGGGAGGGAGGGAGGAAGGGAGAGAGAGACAGAAAGAGAGGGAGCAAAGAGAAAAAGAAAGAAAGAAAAAGAGGAAAAGAGAACGAAGAGTAAGAAAGAAAAAAAGAAAGGAAGAAAGGAAGGTAAGCAAAAGAAATTGAACCACCATCTATTTCACTTAGATTCTGAGCAGAGCTGGTCAGGAGCCTCTCTCACACAATGACTGCTCAGACCCCAGCTGATCCTTAGATATTTGCTGTACACACTCCACTTTTGTGTGTGTGTGTGGCAGTCAGCCTGCTCTGGGGGCAGGGCCAGCGTGGCATGTGGTGCTGGGAATTGAACTGCGGTCCCTGTGCATTTGCCTAAGCTTGCCTAAGCAGGCACTTTAGATTGCTGAGCTATCTCACTGATCCCCACACTCAACTTTGAATACACTTGAGACCTTACAGTAATCCTTGAGCTTCTCAGATGTCCAAGCAAACCAAGCAAAGCAATGAAACCTAAAACTAAAAATTGTATAGAAGGGTTAAAACTACCTTTGGAAAGATCAAAATCAACTAAAGTTTATTAAGACAGAGAAATACACCAAGAAGTACTGTACAGAGGACAGACACAGAACTTCTTTATATAAGGCCCTAAGTCCCAGGAGAGAGGGTGTATCCAAAGATATGGGTCCCTGTAAAAGCCCTTGAAAGATGACAGTGTAAGAGTATTTCCTACTGAGATTTTTATCCTAGGAATGTTTGCAGATAAATAAAACATTAGCACTGTATAAATGATGTTTACCTTTTTTTTTTTTTTTGATGTTTACCTTTTATCGATATTTAGATCCCCAGGATCAAAATATGAGCCTAATTTCTGTAGAAGAGGGACTTACGTAGGCCAGAGTGCATTTGTGAGTGCAGACTCCTTTCTCTGTCACCTCCTCAGCCTGATGGGTCTCATTTATTGTGCATTTTAAATAATTAATGGTAGATGCAAATAAGATTCAACTATCTTATTAATTTGTCTGTTGAAAAAAAGCTACGCTGTTTGTTTAATATTTTATTACAGAGAATCGCTTGACATGGTATAGAGCAGGCAATAATCAATATTAATTAATTGGCACAGGAATAGATCAAGAGTCTGGCCTAGGCCTACATGACTTATGGTGAGATTCCCTGGCTGGCTTAAGGACAGGTTAATCTTTAAGCCAACAGCTAGAGCTGAAAGTGGCAAGCAGTCCGCAAAGCTCTGGCACCTCAAAGCAAAGAAAAATGGCCGCAGAGGACTTGACTCGCACGGATTCCTTCTAGCTCAGTAATCGCGGTGAGCAGACAATCAGGTTACTGGTTAGCCCTGATCTGCTCCGCTGTGCTTTTCCAAAAATGCACTGTTCCTCAAGTCTTGAACCCTGACGGTGTCAGCAGCTCATCCTCTCACTTCCTGCAGCCCACCAGCATACCCCCAATCAAGCTGTGTACTTAATAAAGGTTAAGGACACTGAACCACAGGGTCTCAGGATGGATTCTGACCACCCAGCTAGTCCCTTGTAACTAAAACCTATGTATCTCTTGTCTATGTTTTATTCTGTCAGCCTACCACTGAATGGGAGTTCAGTGGTCCTAGGCCATGGCTCCGACACATTACGACTAATGTTCCTAAAACGTGGCTTAAAAAAACAAAGAATTTTCACTGTGGCTGGGCACAAAGTCTCAGGTAGCTTGAAAGAGATCTAGAAAAGTAAGAGGGGCCTAAGCTCGGTGGAGATGCCAGGGAGGATCTGGGCTGGCACCACCATGGGAACAGGCACGGGAAGTGGCTCTGCTGATGACCTTGGGCAGGTGGTTTGACATCTCTTCATTCTATTTCTACCACTGTTGTATCACCTGCAGCTTAAATCGACTGTAGTTAAATGAGAAAACTATATAGCTAATGAGAAAACTATATGTAGCTAATGAGAAACTATATAGCTAATGAGAAAATTGTATGTAGCTAATGAGAAAACTATATCCTCCAAATAACTGAGTTCCTATTCTCTATATCCCTCCTCTGAAATGTGTTCTTTCAAAGCTACATTATATTTTGAATGAAAAGGAGGCCAAAGTGTTGACACTTAGCTATATCAACACTGTAACCATTCAAAGCTACTATCTGATAGAAAACTTCTGGGCGTAGCTCAGTGGCATAGCACTTGTCCAGCATGCACAAGACCCTGGGTTAGGTCCCTAGCACTGCAAACAAGACAGAACACTGAAATACTACTCAGGAAAGCCATTTATCTTACTTCCAATAAAATAAACAAAACATAGATTCTAACCCAAAGCTATAGATACTACACATGAATTTATCTTCACTCTCTAGATACTTATTTTACACAATCACAGAATGGTTTGTGTTGCTGGTTTGAATCATGTGTCTCTGAAAGAAAAGAGCTCAGATTTGAGCTCTCATCAGGAGGTAAGCATAGAATTTGATATCAAAAAAGGAAAGAAAAGAAAGGAAGAAATTGGGACTACATATAAATGAACCAAACAAAAATCTGTTTCTGTTCGCTTCTTTATCGAGCTGGCTGCCTTTAGCCTTGGTAAACCAGGCGCTGGGATAAATGCAGTTGAGGCCCAGACACCTCTACTTTCCAGTCATTCTATCATAGCACGTCTCCATCCATCCTCTGACCTGTGCATCCACCTCTTGGTTCACTACTCAAAGGTTTTGCTACAGCCAGGTTGTAGGCTCCTACCCAGGAGAACTGTTCTCCCGCCATGAGCTTCCATTACCTCTCTTTAATTGACATCGTTTTGCTGGGTGAGTCCAGGGCACCCTCTCCGGTTGGCACTTGGATCTCTCCAGTCGCAACCATGGCACTCGTGCTCTTGTAGTACTTCTCTTGTAACTGTTCAGAGGAATCCTGCTGCTTCCAGGAGCTGGGGGTTGCCGCTGGAGTGGTGGATTTCCCAGCGGCGGCTGTCCCACTCTGCTCAGAAGCAGGCTCCCCAAACTCTGCTGCTGGAAAGAGAAGAAACAACCTCAGCATGTCTTCCTCTAGGAATACTCTTAGAGCAGATCCACTCCAGACAGGACAGTTCTGGACCCCAATCCGTGGGCACATGGCACACCAGCCAGGCTGCATGGCTTCATGCAAACTTCCAACACAGCACACTGCTTTGTGACAATCAGTGTCTCTCCTGTGTGTAAGACATAGGATGCTGGCTTTCACTACACACTGTGGAGCATTTCTACTTCTCCAAAATAATACTTTTGTTTTAAATGTGCTACACTCCCAAGTGCAAACCTCTGTCCCAATTTACTGTATCACCACATTAAACAGAAAGGAGATTAAAGTGCCATGCGGTCCAGCTGACCACTCTGCAAAACAGGAGTATGAAAGCAAAAGTAGCCCAGGAGGCTGGGCTAGAAAGCAGCAGAGGCAGAGACAGGAGGATTACAAGTTAGAGGTGAGCTTGAGCGATGTAGTTAGAGCCTATCTCAAAGTAAGACATTAAAAAAGGGCTGGAGATACAGCTCAGTGCCTTCTAGGCTCAATCCCAGTACTCCCCCCAGCCCCTCCCAAAAAAGCAGACTAGAAAGAAGAGACTGACCCAAGTCCTTACTCAGACCAGAGCATACCCAGTTCTGTGCCATCAGCCATGAGCTGTCAGAGTGCCATTAGAGCTGTCATAGAGTGCACGTCAGGGCCGGAGGAAGCACTTATCAGAGTGTGTAAAAGGGTTTTGGTCATTTTATTGCTCAAGATTTGACTCATCTGCTGTGCATAGCAGAGTGAAGGGGAAGAGCGAATATGATTCACCCTGAACTCCTGACCCGTCTAGCAGTAAAAAGCCTTTACAACTCAGTTAAAAGGCATCGCCATCTCAGGCAACAAATCAAACAGGGACGAGACACCCTGTTGTTTTCTGAAACTCCAGGCACAGTGGTAATTACCTCTGAGTGAAAACCTCCTTCTGGAGGCATTCTCCGCGTCCACCTTGTCTTCAAAGGGTGGCCTGTCCTCCACGCCGGGGCTTTCTTGCACACTGCTTTTCCTGGTGGAAAATTCCTTCAGTTCATCACCATGGTGGGCTGCAGGGGCAACAGTGAGCTCCAGGCTTCCCTTCCTTGGAACTGGGTATTTGGGTTCCTGGTGGCCGTCTCCTTCCCAGGCTTGGCCCAGGAGGGCAGAGGACGACAGCTCTGCTTCCTCCGAGGACCTGTGCGTTTTACCACCACCGTCCCTGGCCGTCACAGCTCCCTGGCTCTCTGTCTCTGCATGTTCTCTCGACATTCCTTTGCTCCCACTCCCCTCCACCACAGGCTGCCACGCCTGTGGCTTCAGAATGCTTCTAACTGGAGAGTCTGAATTTTCCACTAGGGAAGGAAACGTCTCAGCAGTGGCACCTGCACTGTCATCAGCCGGTGGCTTTGTCCGAAGCTCCCCTGCGTACATGGGGGTGGCTGTGGAAAACGATGTGGACACAGAGGTGCTCACAGAGGGTGAGAAAGGGATGAGCTTCCCGCTTTGCACCTGGGGAGGAGGGGGGACACAGAGAACAAATAAACACCGACCGATTGAAAGCTAACGCAAGGGCTGGGCTGCGAGCTGGCGGACTGAAATACTGCGTTCCGCACAGTTTATTTCACTAGAACACCATCCCGCACGTGGTTACGTAACACACCTCTAATGGGACCTTCTGGCCGCAAAGTAGGTTATACTTATTACTTTTTCTCTCCACAGTGGCCTCATTCCAGATGATTTTGCAAACAAGTTATGAAGACCAGAGAAACATACTTAGCGTGGTTATCCTCCCTAGGGATGAAACGATTCCCCAGTCAGCCCTCGGTGACACAGTCTGCTGCGAGATCACCTTACCTAGGGCACTGACCTGAGAGCAACGCCAGCTGCTGGCACTGAAGTGCACACACGCGAGCTGGGAAGACCAGCACCCACCTGCTCCACCTCGCCGAGTGTGACTGGCTGGGTCTGATAGCGGGCGTTTGTCCTCCTCTGTCTCATGTCGATTCGGTTTCGGGTAGAAATGGCTTTCGAGACAGGCTGGGACAATTTGTTAAACAAGGCCAACTTCTCCGCTAAGCTCAGAGTGGAGGAATCAGGTTCTCCTAGTTCAGCGGAATCTTTGCCCTCATTTGCCTGGTCCTTGGCTAAAGCTTTTTGGTGAGCAGACGCCTGCAACCTGAAAGGAAAGGATGAAAAGTCAGCGGCACACATAACAACAAAAGCCCGCCGCAAGTTTTTTCTATTAACTTTCTTCCAAGTGTCACTTAATTTTGCAATGTGTTTATTTTTGCAGTGGGTCAGGCAATAAATGAACAGCAGAGGCTGGTTTGGGATACTAGTGTTACAGATTTAGAACAAGCAGATTCTTAGTCCTGAATGATTTCTAAACAGTAAGTTTCTTATTTAATGAGCCAAAATTGGCTTGGATTTATTTTACCTTAGACAGATGCCATATTGTTAGTATCATAATAAATAGGGATAAAAGGAGTGGTAAGGCATTACTAGGGCATAAAGTTCCCTAAACATGTGTTTCAGAAGTAAATAATTAACAAATACATTCATTTGAAACTCGCATGATCTGAAACACAGGCTTTGGTTTGCAGTTGCCAAATACAAGTTTATAACTTTAAACTTTCAGCATAACTTATTTTTCCCACCAGGTTCCTATCATCCTTTTAAAAGGTATTTAAGTTGAATTCCCAGTAACTTTTCAGGTTATGATAGCTTTCAAGTTATTATAAAGCCTTCCAACTAGGAATGGGAGTGTAGCTCAGTGGTAGAGCTCTTATTTAGCAGTGTGAGGCCCTGCTAGATGCCTGGTACTACAAACAACAACAATAATAACAACAAAAATGATAATGATAATAAATTCCTCTAATATCCAGTGGAAGAGGAGGTTTCCAATTTATGTGGTCCCTGTGAATCTCCAAAGGTTTTTCAGACAAGATTTTCTTCTACCACTGGCAAATTTCATTCTCAAACCTAGTAAAAAGTATATTCGGCCTTCATCCCAGTTAATCACAGACTCACGGCTCTCCCAGACCAGGGTCAGGTATCTAATGAGGACAGTGGGAAAGGCCACCCCAGTCTCCAGTCTTTCCAGAGTCAAGTGCCTCAAACTGGGAGGACAACAACCTAGTTCCGTGACAGAGGAAGTTTCTGGGTGAGGCACTTCCAATTTAATTGAAGGTTCTTTGAGTCTTATTTTTAGCCTTTGTGTTTTGACTTGGAACAGTAAAACAAAGGGAATTTTTACATGGCTTGAGGACATAATTTTAAGATAACCACAATTTCAAACGTAAGAGCAAAACATCTCTGCTCAGAAAACATAAATTATGTTCTCAATCCTAAAATGTAATGGCACTGTCTCTTTATAAATTAGAAACAGGGAGGATTTTTAAAAATATATGTATTGGTATCTAATATGTTTAAAAAAAAAAAAACCCTGAGTCTTATGCGAATTTCAATTACACGTTAATGTCTACTTTTCTAGTCATCTGCAAGGGCTAGTAGTACTTAGATGAAAAAATGAAATGGCTTTTAGAAATGTTTATTATTATGAAAAATAGAAACACTTCAAATGGGTAAGTAAGTTAGTGAGACCCTAGTGCTGATGCAGGACACAGACAGATGGATCCGATGTTTTCTCATGCAGATCTTCAGTACCTTGTGCTATGACAACACAAAATGCCACACGTCTCGGGAACAACTCACTGCACTGACTGGTCGGCACACACACGAAAGGCATTCAAGGCTCTCAGATGCACCTGCTGCCCAGCACCTGGGCCCTGGGGCTACATGCAGCTGTCTCTGTCCGGTACCTGGTGGGCTGCACACAGCTCCTAGCTACAGTGGGACTAGGAAGTCTCGCCATTACAGGGTGGGCGGCCCCAGAACGTGAAGAAGGGATAGGTTCACTTTAATAGCAATTGCCAAAGAGTGGCACATCCATAGGAGAGAGAAGAAAAGAAGCATTAGGGGAAGCATAGACTTAAATTCACCAATGTTAAATCAACTTTTACCAAAATTATTTGCTAATTACTTTGGGGCAAAACAAAAATCACCAACTTGAAAAGCAATGCAGCAGATGAGACAGAGGCTACCCCAAAGTAAACAGAAGAAGCATAGGGATGGAGCTTGCAAAAGATTTCCTCTTGTTTTTCAAATAAATATTCTCATTTTAAGAAAATTTTAAAAAGCTAATATAAGCCATTAGTAACTCCGTGGATTATGCCCATGTTTTAGAATGTGGTTTTCAGTCTGTTGCTAAAAAGAATTTGTAAGGCTGGGAAGATGGCTCAGTAGACGGCTTCCCTGGCAAATGCAAGGGCCTGAGTTCAATCCCTGGTTCTGCAAAAAACAAAACAAAACAAACAAACAAAAAAAGAACTTGTGACCTCATACAATCAATAAGCACACCAAAGAACATTCATTGGACATCAAAAGGTAATAATTGTCCTGTGTTTCAGTGGACTAAGTGCCTGCTTTGGCAAGCACAGGGACCAGGGTTTGATCCTCGGTCCTGTATGCTGCCCCAGTCCTGCCCCTGGGGCATGCTGAGCCAGTGACTGAGTCCAGGCATGGTGGTGCATGCTTGTAATCCCAGTGCTGGGGAGGCTGAAAACAGGAGGATCACCACGGTCCGAGCTGTGTAGTGAGACCCTGTACCACATACATAAAAAATGAAAAAAAATTTTTTTTTCCCCTCTGTGTTTATTGTTTTGCTTGCATGGGTATCTGCTTCTTATTCCAGTCACTCAAAAAAAAAATTTTTTTTAAGCAAATTGATTTGCTAAGAGTTCCTACAAATCACAAGAATGAACTCATCTATGAAAACAAAAAGGTTGAGGCTGGGGATGTAGCTCAGTGATACAGCGCACGCTTAGCATAGGCAATGCTTTGGGTTCTATCCCCAGCACTGGGAAATAACAACAATAATGAAGAGAAGTTGGGGAACACATGTTACAAAAATGAAGCAAATGGACCTAACACAGATTTACACAAGTGAATTTCAACACAGAGGCCTGTTGGCTTGTTCACACTCTGCAAAAACACTTTTAAAAAAATACAAATTTTTACGTGGTGAAAGCCATTATCTTAGAATGAATTACTATAGTCTAGAAAAATAATTCTGAAGGTATTGGGACATTATTGCTCAAAGCTGATGTGCTATAGTTTGGAAAAATATCAAACTGACAATTCATTTTCAATTTTTTTTTGTGTGTGTGTTCGATTATTTAAAAACAAAACAAACATTTATATTTTAGAGCTATGTACTGAAATATTTATGGGTGAAACAATGTCTAGGATTTGCTTGAAAATAATGCAGGAGGAAAGTTGGAATAGGTGTGGTGAGAAACACCGGCCAGGCACTGGTAACTGCTGCAACTAGAGGTCCATGGTGTTTCATCTGTTTTCATCAACTTTTATGTTTTTCATCAGAAAAATAGGAACACCCAAAATGTATGGGCAAAAACAAATAAAATTCCTTAACATTTTTCTAGGAGTTACTATAGGTAACTTCATAAAACAAAGCTTAAGGGACTGCAATGAAGAAAATGCTGAAATCCCACCTTCTCTGAGGCTTTCAGCTAAACTATCCCCCTATCACTTCATTTTATGCCAACACTTGAAATCCTCTTTTAAAAACAAAAGGAGACATTCTGGCTGTCCAGGCCCAAGGCCGAGGCTGGACAGAGGAACCTCATGCAAACTCACGTGGCTGCAATGACCACTTCCTCAGTGGTAATGGGCTGGGTGTGAGACCGGTCCTGCAGGCGGCGCAGCCTCTGCTCCACTGCTGCGTTTCTTGAGCGTCTCTTTGGGACATTCTGTTCATCGAATGATTTCTCCATTTCCTAAGGTTAGAATCATGTCGGAGTGCTCATACAGTCAAGGAAAGGAAACTGGGACACCGCAATGTCCTGCTTCTACTGGGACAGGGTGGAACCCTAAGTTGATTAGCTCAGGTATTTTTTTTCTAGCACACGGTAATAAGATAACAACAGGTGGGTCAGGTGAGACGGTCACAGAGGGGCACCAAGTGGCCAGGAACCTGGAAGCCCCAGAGGGACTAAGACTTCTAGCTATGCCCTCTGCACACCTTACCCTGAATAGCAGCCTCTTGGCGGCAACACTCAGCTTGGCTCGTTCATCTACCTTTTCTTCATCTGTGAAAGCCAAGAAATAAAAACAGAGCCTCACTAGAAAGAATAAGTAGCACCTCTGGAACGTTATCTAAGACTGACCTGGAAATCCTTTGTACATAAGAATAGATGAGTTAAATTAGCAGTGGGACATATTTTCCTCTTGGGAAGAGGCTGGGTTTTTTTTTTTTTTTTTTTTNTGATCAGTTCAAAGGACTAATTCCTGCAATTCAAACCAAACCAAATGGAACCAAACCACACCAAGTTTTGCCTGGGCAGTGATTTGACTAATGGTGATTTAAGGACATACTCGTGAAAGGAATTTTTCTTACTGTCAAGTAGCAACAGTAACAAAAAAAAACCTGTTTTTAAAAAATTCAAATTACTTGTTTCTATACTGTTTGCCTTAGACTTTTCTTAACTCTTCTCAAAAATACGAATAAACTCATCAGAAAATTCCACTAGGTTTTATTATAGTCATAGAAAAAACTTGAATCACGAAACTGCCAGATACTACAATCTTACTCTCTCAAGAAGCCAAACATCTTATTACTTAAGTCTGAGATGAGATGAAAGCAAAGAAAAAGGAAAATAGATACTTGCCCTCAGCAGTTGGCATTTCTGAACTTGAAGCATATCTAGAAAGATATTAGCAAATGATAATAATAAATTAGTGGTGGGAGTATGAGATCCATGTGAAATATCATGTCAAAAGTAGACAAAGCGATGCAATCGGACTCTCCTACGAAACAGCATCTTGGTGGCTATTCTAGTTGTGGAGAGCCGTGTACAGTGGCTAACAGGCACCACGGGGTGCAAACACACACGATCCCAGGCAAGTGCGCACCTAGTGGACAGCAGCTAGGACCAGGCTATTTAAACAGGACTGATGACACATCTTTTGACAAACATCAGGTCTGTGCAATCCCATGTGATAATAAGAAAAATGTAAGTACAAGTAGATACTCTTTACAAAATGAATATCCTTCCTTATTTTCATTGACAATCTTGGGAACAGTCAATTCAAATTCAAATGACTGGAACGAAATTAACATTAAAGAAAATTTTTTATTTCTCACTATCTGAAAGTAATGTAAGGCTATACTGCAATACCGCTGGAAAAGTCAAATTCTTTAAAAACACATTTAAATAAGCCAAATATTATCCCTTAGAGATTAAATGGAAACATTATGGAATTGCCAACATCCTACACAAATAATATCAGAATCAATTAGGGTGGACAAGGTTTCTTCTACTTTCCTGGAACATGAAACTACGTGCACACATGCCTACCTATCTGATTCCTTCCGTTCTGCTGAGGTTATAGGTTGAGTTCTAAATCTCTCAGAAGTTTTCCTACTTTCACCAGGAGAAAAATAGCGTCTTGGTTTCCGGGACCCTCTCTCCCGCTCCATACCAGCGGGCAAGCCAGCTTCTCCGGGTGATGGCTCAGCCCGTGATTGACTTTTAGAATCAGAGGGCAGAGGGTGCACAGCAGGGAGAACAGGAAGACAGGGAAAGAGAATAAAGCAGAGGTTTTTATGCATGTCAGGCACAGGTGACAGACCCCACTGCATGCCTGTACCGTGCAGAGACGAGGCGGGGCATCCCACACCCCCTCCTCCAGCTCCCCATTAGTAGGCAGAAGCAGAATGGTAGTTGGTGAGCCATTTCCTCTAGAGTCTTCCCTGCACACACTAGTGAGCTAAGCTAACAAAGTTCAATGCAAGACACAACACACGTTGAGAAGTGAATCATTCCGCCAAAGACGTGCAAGTGTGACATCAGGAATGTGTGTGAAAGGGCACCTACAGTTCGGGTTTCTTGCTGGCTCTGGCAGACTCCAGAAACATATTTCGGAGCTGGGCAACGGAGACCCTGGTGTCCAGCATGCCAGGCTCTGCACAGGGCTCGTCAGCTTTGGATGCCTGCAGCTCCAGCTCGGCTGAGTCCTTGCTCCCCAAGGCCTGAAGCTGAGAGGCACCCGTGTAGTCAGACATGGAGCGGGTGCGGACCTTGTGCTTCCTCGGAGCTGCTTCCTTTTGGCGCTCTGCTGATGTGGTTTCTTGGGGCACAGGCTCACTCTGAACGTACAAAACTACTTCACTCCGGCCCATCTGCTTGGTAGGCTGGTGTTGAGCTGGTGGCTCCTTCTGGGCTTCTAAGGTGATACTGTCCCTACCTAGGTCTTCATTCCTAGCGGGGTCTTCATGGCTTATCATAAGCCCCTCATCCTCCAGGGTCATGAGGGCTTTTGGGCTTTTCTCAAGAGTGTCAGGGAAGATCACATCTTCTGCTGTTTTGGGTTCACAGATATGGAGGACTGGGGCATCCCTTCTCTCACCTTCTAGAACCTTCTGGGTTGGAGCCTTTATGACCTTCGGGGTGGCTGAGCCCACCCAGCTGCACTCAGACACACTTTCTGGAGTTTCTGCTGTCATCAGTTTGACAATGGGAACAGGATCTGCTGGTTGGACATAAGCACGGCTGGCCTGGCGCATCGAGCTCACTGCTCTGCGTGGGACTCTATCGAACGCTGAGTTTTCTGACTGAAAGGACAGGTAATGGACTGTTTGGTGTCTCCTCTGAGAGAAGCATTCGGAGGCAAGTTCAGGGCTGCCGCGAGCACTCTCCTCTTTCACCAGTTTCTCTCTAACTTTAACTCTTTAAGAAAGAAACAGGGTTTAAAGGGTTTCAGAAAGAAAACAGGTTTAAATTGCAATGGACAGTAACTGTGAAACACGAGGAGAGCATGTGCAGATGCCAGATTTTCAGGGAAGTGTAACCAATTCACAGAGTACAAGTTGCAGGAAGCTATTGCAGTGTTTTAGGTAGAAACTCAGTACTTGCTGTATCAATAGTTTTAACTTTCCAAATTTGTGCGTGTGGCCAGTGTGGTACCAAATTCATGGTACCCCATGTTGAGCCTGAGAGGGGCCAGGCACTAGCCTGAGGAGGATGGGTTCCTCTGGACTGACTAAATGCCTAGGAGCCACACAGCAGTTAATTAGCGACCACCTTGGTAGGCATTAGGACACCCTGGCGTAGGTGCACTGAAGCGCGCAGCACGTTCTGGTGCAGGGTGTAGACTGTGGACACACGTAGGTGGTATCTCCAGGAAAACACCTACAGGGCAAGCATTGTGAGTTCACTGTCTCCTAGAAATGGAAATCCATTTCTGATTATTAAATTTTTAAAGTTTTTAGCTCAGGATATGAGAGTCTCTCTTTCAAAGCACTCAACGAAGCATTTACAGTCCTTTTCATGCGATGCAGGCAACACCCATCCACCCCTAAGACAGGAGACCAATTTGGACAACATTACTAATGGTGGAACCCAAACAGTGTTAGAGAAAAGCTATTTGTTGAAAGAATTAATAAAGTGAACATTCCCCCCCTCTGGAACTGGTGTTATGTCCTTAGTTAAAAAGTAATCAACAAAAGATGGCTCTTATTCTTTGTAAAATTATTTGAATATCTGAGAGAAAAAATGCAAACCATTTCTACAGCCACAGGCCTCTTTCCCTATGGCAGGAGTAGAAGTAACCTAAGACTCTGGTGTGGGTCCTCTGAGCTCCCCAGAAGCTTACTTACTTTGTTAATCCTCATGGGCTCTACCTTTTAAACAGAAGGAAGTGGGCCGGGGTCATAGTTCAGCGGCACAGCACTTGCCTTCCATATGCAAAGACCTGAGTTTGATCTCTGGTGCCTCAATATATAAATGGAAGTAATAGAACTGTAATGTGATGTTTGCAAAGCTCTTGATTTAGTGCTTAGTCTCTAGAGAGTGAGGGTTTAATTGTGTTAGCTAGTTTGTACTTTGACTTTTTTGAAATACCATAGAGTAAGAAAGGAGAAACCATTCAAGCTCTACAGATAGGATACAGACTTTAAGAAGCACAGAGGTATTCAGGATGGGAGAAGTGCTTTCTTAGGGGAACTGCAGAACCCTCAGGAGTCAGCAGAGGTAATTATGACATACATTTTGTGGAACAGAATAGTCCCTTTAAGGACAAGCACATCCCACTAAAATTGATAAAGATACCTGCTTTTAAATATTTGGGTATTCACATAAACTTCACTAAAGCAAACTCAGAGGCTTAAGTAAAGGCAGTTACTACGAACAACTTTTGGGAAAAGCATTCTGGTTTGTCATTTTTCTCAGAGACTATCTAGTGCTGGAGGTTCTCATACTTACAACCTTTTTTTAATCAAAACGGGACTGAAATGAGTTCTCTTGTGGAATGTGCTCCTCTAATCAGGGACAATCTCAATGTTGTCCTCAGCAGAGAACAAAGGTCACTGTTGGGAACTCCAGACAGAGCTTTGTGCTTCCAAGGACTTATTCATTCCTGCTTCTTCCGCCTCTCCCTGCCCCCAAGCTTAAAAATGAAATGATAAGGGCTTTTGTCTGCTGTTAAAACCACATGCCCTGGTTTAGAGACACGGAGACAGGAAAACAAGGAGGCCAAAGTGCCAAACTGAGAAGGCACTGGCAAGAGGGAGGAGACACTGGTAAGTATCTCAAGGACCAGCGGCCAAGAGGTCTCCACGACGTGTGCTCACTACTGCCCACTACTGCACAGTTCTACTGAGCAGGCGAGAAAGTGCAGTGACATTATCAGAGGAAGGAAGCAGCACTATCAGTAGGGATTAAAGAGAAAAGAGAAGCAAACACCTAGACAACTTTTTTAAATATAGGATTTCCAAGTATATTGCCTTTCAACAGGTCAAGAAGACAGACAGGATTAGCAAATTTGTGCAGAACAAGGCAGTCAGGGGAAGGAGCAGCGCATTCAGGGAACACAAGCCACAGCATCTCAGGAGAGGTACCTGGAGGGCCAGTTGATAAGTGAAGGTGTGTCCCCTTCAGAATCTTTCTGCAGAAACCACTCATGCTTGACTTTCCCTGCACTGCCATGTACAAACAAGAAAGCTTCAGAGCATGTCTTTTAAAGACATCAACATCCACACACATTTTATTGTAACTGGTGACCTAAATAAAGGTTCTTAGGTAAAGAATTATCCTAGCCTTTAAAAATACACAAATGTGTTTTTCCACGGTTCATAATTGTTTCATGAAATTTCTATAATATTTGGCTCAGTACAGAAATGAAGAGGTAGAAATAAAGATGCCTAAAGCCACCAAAGTGTTTTTCAAGTAATTTAAAATTGTTCAAAAGGAGTCTATTGTAGTTGTGCTCTTCCAGCCAACACATACAATTATTTTGCAAGAACCTGGAATAAAAATAGAAGGCAACTTAACTTGCATAAGCTTTGTTGAGGCACATTGGGAAGTAGTCAAATATAAAATCAGTGTCCATGTAAAACATTACATTCTGAATAAAAATAAAAAGAAAACCAATGAGATGATATCTTTAGTCACCATGATACATTTTCTTTTTATCATTTAATAATACAATTATTTCCATAGTTATAAATAGTAATTCAGGCCAGTTAGACAATATTTTATTGAACTTTCATTAAGTACAAAATACTGCACTGAATAAATTGAGATGAAACAAAGGTAAAACAAGCATCATCCGGACCATTAAAAATCTTGTTTCATGTTAAGATAACAATGATGTACACACGCACCCCTCAACACTCATCGCTGCAAGGGAGAATGTGACTAAGTAATTATGCCAGGCTGAGGATGACCTAGAAAACTCAAAGGCAAGGAAACTGTTGCGCTAACAATGGAAAGCAGTCACGGGAGGAATACTGGAACCATGTGCTGTGCCCTCTCACCATGTAGAAAGAGAAAACAGAGATTACACTCTTATGATTTACTAGCTCCACGCAGCAGGAAACTATGTGCAAGTTTTTCAGCACTACCCTGCAAACACACTACAGCTCCAGGCAATCTCTGAGAAAAAGTAGCATTGCATTTATGATTGGGGCTTTTGTCTGCTGTTAAAACCACACAGCATACATTTAACTTCTGGAAACTACCAGGCAGGCGACCAGGAAACAGAAAAATAAGGCTGAAGTGCTGAATGGAGAGGGCACTCGCAAGAGGGGACACTGGTTAGCAGCTTCCACTGAAGTCTGGTTAGGTGCTCACTACTGCCCCCTGCTGTTTAGTTCCATTGAGCAGGGAAGGAAACACTCTTGGAAAAATGACAACCCAAGGGTGCATTTTCCTGTAAGTTGTTATAGTAACTACCTTTATGTAAGTTTTGACTTCATGTAAAGTCTACATGACACCCTAATTTCTTTTTTTTGGCAGAACCAAGGATTGATCTCAGGCCCTTGTGCATGCCAAGGAAGCGCTTATTCCACTGAGCCATCTCCCCAGCCCCAACATCCTAATATTTAAAAACAGAGATGTCTTTATCAAATGTAGGGGGATATATTTCTCCTTAAAAGGAATATTTTTTCCATAAAATGTGTATTGTAACTAATTATATTCATTTAATCTTCTAAAATCATCTTAGTCTGAGTTTCCGTTCAGGCTGGCAAGCAAGAGCCTGTCACCACCAGCAGCCACTGAATTCTTCCTATTCTACCCCTGAACTTATCTGTTTCTCCAAATAAGTTTCTTAGAGCAGAAGCAGGATGAACCTGTGAAATAATCAGTTTCTTCCAGTCTCCCTCCATGCTAATTTCAATGTAGAAAGCCTGCATTCTGTCCCCTCAGTTGAGAGAGGGAGATGGCGGAGGACTATCAGAAAAGCAGAGGAATCTGATGAAGGGGCTGTCCTAGGCCTAAATGGACTTACTTTCTGGCTGTTGGCTGGATTTGGATTTCCATGTGTTGGGCCTGGATCTGAATCCTTTCTAGAACAGAGAAATCCAGGGAATGGACAGCTGGCATGGTTTAGAAGTGGCCCCCAAAAGCCCATGCATTACAGGCCTGGTCCCCAGCCTGCAGCTTTACCGGGAGTCCATGAACCCTTCAGGAGGTGGGGGTGAGTGGCAGGAAGTTAGGGCCCTGGAGGCGGGGCCTTTGAGTCCATATTGGGAGCCTGGTCCCTCTTCTTCCTGTCTTTTCACTTCCTGGCTGCTGCGAGGGGCCAGCTTTCCCTGCCACATGTTCCTAGATGTTCTATTGCTTTGCTACAAACACAAAGGTTAAGTCTAGGCAACTCTGCACTGAGATCTGAGCCCAAGTAAACATTTCCTCCTTGTAAGTTGACTATCTCAGGTCCTTAGTTACAATAACCTGCAAGCTAATACATAGCCTCAGTCATGAGACTACTTAAACTCAGCCTTTGCGGGATGAAGACTGACTTCACAAAGCCTCAAAAGCAGCCAACAAAGCTTTGCCTCCTTCTCACAGTTCAACATTTATGAGAACAATGACTCAAAGCTGTACACAGGAATGCCAGCCTCAGGCAATCTGGAAAGAGCCTCGAATTATAAGCAAGTGCTACCTGGTGTGTTCTGTGGCCTGGTATCCCTGCTGCTATGATTAGATAGGAATCTTGCACCAGAATGAAAATTAACATCACCAAAGCCTACTGTTTAATTCAGCTAACATTTTCTTCACAGTTGACTTTTTTCAACAAAGGAAATAGTCCCAGATTTACTGTTCAGGTGAAGACTGCTGAACGCTGGAGATCAACTGTTTCATGCAATGCTGATATCATTTGGTGATTTTTTAAGAAAACATAGAAAAACAGCAGAATATTTATCAAAAAATGATTTGTTGGGCTAGGAACACAGCTCAGAGATACAGCACTTTCCTAGATGTGTGGGGCCTTGGGTTTGACCCCAATACTACACATAAAACCAAAACCAAAAATTATTTGTTGAGTGACTTGATTTATGCTGGGGGCCAGGTAGCAGCTGGGAAGAAGACAGGAAAGTGACTAAGACAAGACACCCAAACTTAAACTACTAAAGTAATGCTGTTGTTGAAGACACTTTTACCAGTGTTACAGATTGGCAGAATACCAACTTCATGGTGCCATTTTTGAGAAATCCTAACTAAAATACTCTTTTGGGTATGGCCACCTTGCTAGGGTATTGGCTACTCAATGTCTTCTTTCTAAGACCTCAGATGCAAATGAAGCTAAAGCTGTGATACAGCTCATTTGATTTTCCTCTCCTCCTCCTTTTATGGTCCTGG
Organism: Octomys mimax; assembly: GCA_002564305.1. Taxonomy (NCBI): domain Eukaryota; kingdom Metazoa; phylum Chordata; class Mammalia; order Rodentia; family Octodontidae; genus Octomys; species Octomys mimax. The sequence continues at coordinate 513 of NDGM011102495.1, read as the reverse complement.
GGATAGAATTCAGAGATGCTCTACAATGGAGACACATCCCCAGTGCTTTGATTTAGTTAATTTTCAAATTTTGAAATGGGGTGTCACTAAGTTGTTCAAGTGCCCAGGCTGGGATTGAACTTGGTGACTTCTCTGCCTAAGCTTTCCAGAGTTCTAGGATTACAGGCAGACACCCTCACACCCAGCCTCTTCTCTCCTTTGTCTTCTAGAAGAATCATCATTAACCACAAGTCATACTGATAACATTAGGGCTTCCCAATGTTATGTATGGCTTTGGCTTCTAACGTGTTTGGGAAAATGACAACCTGATAATGAGGAAAAAAGACTGACTTGATTGAATAAGCACCAGAGAAAATGTAAGAGGCTCCAAAAGAAGGGGCCAGGGAGATAGTTCAGTTGCATAAGCAGTTGCCTGGCAAGTGCAAGGGCCTGAGTTCAATCCCAGGTTCCAGAGAGAGAGAGAGAGAGAGAGAGAGAGAGAAACAGAGAGAGAGAGACAGAGAGACAGAGACA
>NDGM011102477.1:0-14752 GCA_002564305.1 Octomys mimax | reverse complement strand
AGAAAGAAAGAAAGAAAGAAAGAAAGAAAGAAAGAAAGAAAGAAAGAAAGAAGAAAAGAAATGCATTGCTTTCTACTAAGGGCTGGGAAGATAACTCAGTAGGATAAGCGCCTGCCTGGCAAGTGAAAGGTCCTGAGTTCAATTCTTGGTACTGAAAAAAAAATGTATCTACATGGTTTAAAAGCTAGAGAAAACAGATGCATTTCAAACTCCCACCTGCTGCTAGCATGTCCTTGCCAACATTGCTGGTTTACAAGGAGTCACTCAGTTGTTTGTTTACTACTGAGATTCATATTTCTTGAAAAGGAAGCTTGTTCTTTCTGTTTTCCAGGGAATTTACCTTCCAAATACTGTTTCAGTCTCATGCTTTCCTGTACCTTCATGACACTTAGGACACAATATTCCAAAATGTGGCTCCAGGGCATTGTGAAACATGGCTGAGACAGAAAGATCTCTGTGCTTCTCCTGCCCATTTTCCTTAGAATGGATCAAAATGGGCCTGGGAGATGGCTCAGTAGAATAAGCGCTATTTTACTTTATATAGTATTTTAAAACTGAGATATTCATTCCATTTTAAGTTTTTCCAATTTATTAGCTTTCTCTGAAGTTTTCCTTTCCTAAAAGATAAAGATAGAAACAAAGTGACTCCTCCTAATGCATTTTTGTTAATGGTTTCTATTAACTATATCATCAATGTTCATTACACTCAGAAATAAATGGAGTAATCTATTCTAGAACTTTTGAAGGCTGGAACAGGATGTGAACCTGTTCAGATCTTAGGCACTGGGAAGGCATGGTCCAGCTCTCCCCCAGCTCTTTATGACCAATAGATTATGAACGACGGCTCTGTGCAGACCCCTAGAACTTGCTTCAGCAGCCTAGAATAAACTGGGCCTGAAGACGGCAGCACATGAATGCTATTGGACGCTATACTTGTTTCTCTCCTTGATCTCTCTTTTCTATTCCCTATTTATATGGTTGTTATGTCTGTTTCCTTTTGAAGACCATTCTCTTGGGAAAAATAAGAAAGATAATCACAAACTCAACTTTTTTAAAGTCACTTTTTAATCTTCTGTAGCATAACCCTAGCTACTTTCTCCTTGTATCCAAAAGCTTTCACTTATCCTTACCATTTCTGCACATCTCTCAGCATTTTGATTCTGGCTGCTGTTCACACTGCTCTGAGCAGTGTCTCCTTAATGGTTCTGGGCTACAGACCCTTCCATTCTTGGTATCTCAGTTCTGAAGAACCTCTTCACCTAACTGAGATAAGATTATAATTGGAAGGGAATAATTAAACCTTAAAATAATTCAAATATCTAAATCTATTTACTTTAGTTGCTAAACAGATAAATCTTTAGCATTTACTTATAGATACATAAAGTGAATAGTTCAGATATGGAAGCAATTTGAGGCTAAACCTACTCCATTCTGAGCCCTGTGCTTTATCGTTGCCTTGATTCCCCATCTCTCTGACATCTGGGCAGACATTTTTCTTCTTCTTCAAAATGAAATTCCCCTAGTCTTTTAAAGGTTTTAATTATTCCACAGTTTAAAAGTGCTACTTGTTCTTTGGACCTTGAAGACACCTCTATTTACTACTTGTTTAACGCTAGGATAAGTATTTGTCCGTAAGTCCATTACCTGGTTTATACAAATACGTTGAGGAAGAATCAGAGCTTTCTCATTTCTCATTCCCTTTGTAATGATTCTACATTACATTCTACTCCCCATGCACGTGTGCTGGTACAGGAGCCAGAGTAATGGTCCCTTCCCCTAAGTTACCTACACGCTTCATCCTCCATTGCACAAATATGTTGTTATATACGACAAAAAAGAATTAGAGTTGCTGGTGGGATTAACATTGCTGAACACCTAATTTTAAGAAGAAAGACATTATCTTGAATGATCTATGGACCCAAGATAATCACAATTGTATTAAAAGTAGAACAGAGAAACAGAAGTAAAGGTCAGAGTGATGGAGTGTGGGAAAGGCTTCAGCCTGATCTTTCCTGCTTGGAAGACAGAAGAAGGAAGAAGCTCAGTAAAACAAATCGATTCCAAAAACTTAAAAAGTCAAGGGCTCTGACCCTCCTCCAAAACCTCTATAAAGAAAAGCAGCCCCAACGACAGGTTGCTTTTTGGCAATGAGGCCTGAGATGGACTCCCAACCTCTGGAAGTACAATATAAAACGTGTATTGTTTTAATCCACTATGGTTATTGTATTTTGTTACAATAGCCACGGATACTATTACAACACGAGAATTAGTAAATCAGTTTGATGTGGATATTTTAGCCTAACTTGGCCTAATTTTGAAGTGTACTAAAGCATATGTTTGGGAGAAAAAATAAGGGCTGAAAAACTATTTAACATATTGAATATACACAATTTATTAAGTTGCGTAAGGAAAAATCAAATACTTTCAGGTAGATAGATTTCATACCAAACTTGTATTTTTTATACATCTTATTGACATTTTCATTGTTTCCTTATAATTTTGTAAGATTATAAGCGTCAGCATTCCATGGTTTGAATTCCACTCAAGGGAAGTATCCTCAATACGGAAATGCATTTCAAAGGAAAATAACCATTTCCATTTCTCAGGTTTGCTGGGAGCCCTTGGCTCCTCCAGGGACTCACCTTTTCAATGTACTGATTGCTGAACCCCATTTCCCCAGTGGGGGGGCACTTCTTGGAAGAGGAGTGCTAAGTGGCACATTCTGTCAAAGTTTCTAGGTAGGAAAGTGTTCGTTCTTCCTGAGGCAAGGGACTTAATTTGTCATTTAGTTTTGCACTAACTTCATGGATCTAAGGCCTGGGGTGGAAAAAAGAGAAAGTGATTACATTCAGTGAAATGGACAAATAATGCCAGAATGGAAAATTGTGTTAAAGTGTTGGATGTACTCCCCAAGGCAAGTAATACTATAATGATCATAATATACTACCTCTCTCATATTGCTGGAAAGTATAAAACACAACAACATACCTACCTTTAATTAGCTGTATTTAGTATTTTTATGGCCACTGAACATAGTACTTAGATTACCATATATTAACATATAATTTGCATACATACCTCAAGGTATTCGGTTTTATTGCTATTACCTTTTGTGGCCCTATTTCAGTAATGACTCTAATGGTATACAAAGAAAAGATTTCCAACTCAATTCTCTTTACAATGTTGGGAGTTTTATAATGGAAAGTCCCATGTTAAAATATGAAATTCTTGCCCCTAAATTACAGTCCCTTCTTAATGTGGGCAATTGGCTCAGGTACTCATCTGTAAAAGCTTTAGTGCCCAAATAAAAGCATTTTCTTTCATTTTGAGCTCCATAAAGACATATCTTACGTTTGGGTATAAACTGCTTCATCTTTGTTTAAAAGATAGTTGCGCACACAATTTAATGAATCTTGCCAGTCTATCACCAGCTAAAGGCTGAGCGAAAGAAAAATAACAGCTGCAGCTAGAGAATTTAGAGAAAAGTCAGAGGTCATTGCCTGCATCTGCATTCATGGGGAGAAGGAGAGAAGAAATAAAGGAGTCCTCTTTGTTACAAGTCAGCACTATTTTAGAAAGTGCAGATACTGACTTAATTACCAATGTTCCCTTTTCTCTACAGTGCCATGGTGGGCTATAAATCGATACCTAGGGTCACATTGCTAAAAGCATGAAAAAACTCACTCATTGTAGCACTGAGGAGCATTGTTTTCTGCTGCTTCCTCCTTCAGCGTTCCCAGTGTTCAATATGAAATACAGACAGGGCTAAAGTCATTACTGAGGGAATGGGGTGCGTGTGACGCACGCCTTTGGAAATTCTGGTCACTCGTTCCTTATTGGGGTCCAAACTCCCACAGCTCCTTGTTGGTCGTTGTTGATTCATTTATATTTTGCCCTTGTACCCAATCTGAATGGTTAACTGTACAAATAAATTTTACTCTGAATTACGTTTGCATTGGGAAGAAAAGCCAACTTTTGCGATTTTTTGTTTGAGGGGAATGGTTTATAACTAAAAGGTGTTTTCAAAATATTTGAGACTGCTTATAGATTTTTAGACTCTTTTCTATTGAAAACATTCTAATAATTCTTATATCTGATTATAATATTCCTACATATGATTCCTACATCTGAATAATTTCTACATCTAATCACCTATCTGATTAGATAAAGTAGGGGAATGTTGGCTCTGTTTGTTAAAATAGGTTGCTAGTGGATCTATCTTTGTATAGCTTAGAAACACTTATACTATGTGAAAAAGGTCACATGCAAAGTGAGTGAATAGTCATTCTTAGGTAGAACAACCTTAACTGGCTTTGATTGTCTACCTAAAGAGGCAAAAAGGATTTCTAATTTGCTTACATAAAAGGTACCACATTTAGATACCACTGATGTACAGTTCAAAGGGTAATCTGACCAGCTCTGCATGGGAAGAGCACATCAAGATTTGTCTGTTCCAGTAACTATTGCTGCCATCACTGATCAGATCAGCCATACAGCAGGAAGATGTGGTTGCTAAGACAAATGAAATAACTGCATTGATTTTGCCAGAGGCAAAATGAACCACATAATAGATGTAACATCTTTAAGTATTGAAGTCTTGGGGCTTGGTCTGTGCATTTTAAAGGTGTCTATAGTGGTTTAATTTCCAGTGGGTATTGTGTGCCATTAAGTAGATTTTGAAGTAGACAGTGTACCACTGATAGATTTATGAAAATAGCACCAATACCTAAAAAACATTCTCTTTTTATTATGTTTTTCTTCATAATTATACACATTTTAAAGTGAGTATTTTTTTTAAGGAGCTGCTTAACTTGGTGCAACCATCCATTTTCCTTATGTCATCTAGGTTATTTTTATGAAAAGTACTCTACGGTATGTATAAATATCAACTGGTCATTATTTCACTGACTCACAGCATTTTGAACAGGATAGCCCTTAATAGAGATGGAGTCTAACTAGAGCTCATCTCCTTTTGTTGCAAGGGATCAGCTGAAAAGAATATTGCACTGCAGTAACTGATTCATTTGCAGGGAAATTTTCCAATAATTAAGACACACTACTCAATACTTTGCTTTAGGGTGGCAAGTGTTTGTTTATCAGATTGTCTCTGCAAAGTGCCCCACTGATAATGCCCAATACGTTCCCTTTTCTAGAGCGGACAAAAGGAGATTTAGCTGAAAGAGAATTTTAACAGAGCAGCAACTGACATTTTCCCAGACTGCACCTTCAGAGACTGTGGAGTTGAGAGAGATCCATTTGCTGTTCTCTTATGAAGATGGAGAGTAGTTGGAAGTGGTTGTTCAGTTACCACCGCAGTGAGCTCTCCAGCACAAGCCCACATATTATTATGACTGCACAGATTTCAAAACACAAATCGTAATTGAAGGTACTGCACACCCCAACTTCAGAGGGCAATCTGCCCTGGCATCTCGCTGCCCATCTTCCCTTCAGGGATCCATTGAGCGCGTGCACATTCCATCGGCCTGCGCTTGCCAGCATCTAATGTCCCTCTAGGGCTTTGCCATTACCCGGCTTGAATGCTGAGAAGACGTTCATAATTGCTTATGATGACATTAGACAAGAGGATTCAAGTCCCATTTGATTGTAATGAGCTTGTGGAGACTCGGCCTTTTGTGGGTTCAGACCTGAACTCAAGCGGCGTTTGTGGAAATGGAATGACACTCTCAGAGTTGAGAGCGCGGCGTGGACTTCATACTTTAAAATCTTTTCTTACTCCTTTTGGCAGTCTGTTGATGAAAATGAAACTAACATCAATTACAAGATCTTTCAGCAGGAAAACTCAAACTTCTTTCCAAACTAATATTTTGTAGTGCTATCATTGTACTAATTTAGATTTATTATCTCCACATTGCAGATGAGCAAATTAAATGGTGTGTGTGTGTGTGTGTGTGTGTGTGTGTGTGTTTAGAATTATGGACAGAATAAATGATAGAATCAGTCAATTTTACCTATAGAACAAAAAAAAAAAAAAAAAGGAGAAAATATGTCCATCATATCCAGCTATGTGCCTTCAAGCTACCCATTTAGAATTAGGTGAAACATCTCTGTAGCTGTTTGAATATGAAAAGCATTTTAGGATTTTTTGTGGGGTGGGGGGAAGGGTCTATAGCGTGCTCAGGGTCTCACTACTAGATCAGACTCGTAGTGATCTGCCTGTTTACAGCCTCCCAAGATCTGGGATTACAGGCCCGCACCATGATGCGCAGTCTCAATCCCCCTCCCCGCGCACGCTTGGGGCAGGGCCGGCACGGCAGGCTCAGGGATTGAATCCCTGGCCCCTGAGTTAAGGTTTTTGTTGTTGTTGTTTTAATTACCAGAAAATAAAAATTACCAGAAAGCCTCTATCCCGAGTTTATGAGGGTGAAAAGTCAAAAACAAAAAGTCTTTTATAATAACACATGACACGGACCCAACAAAGCAGAGCAGAGAGAGGGACGGAGCTGCATCTGACGGCTAAGTGGAGAAAGGAGCACCCATCTGAGGGGCTTGGGACTTGGGGGCTCTGTGCTTTGCTCCATTTATTCGCAGTGGTAACCAGATGGCTGGAGGAGGGAAACAAAGATGAATTGGATCCTAATGGAAAGCGCACTGAGACCCCAGGGCCTTCATTCAGAGCTGAAGCTGCAACTGGCCGGAATGTGAGCACACAATGGGAGAGTGTTACGGGGAAGCCACACACGGCACACAGGTGCCTGCGCCGTCCTACAGTAAGCAGGCAAACAGATATTAATTGTATGCCTGGTGGGTTTTTTCCCTTATAAATTAAAAAAATGCTTCTGTGGCCTTTCTGAAAAAATAAAAAAAAAAAAGAAAGAAAAGAAAAGAAAACAAAGATCCCCTTCGTCTCAAGCCTAGTCATTAAATATTACTGGAATAGAACAGCTCTGAGTTATGGTTCTCTTTTGAAGGGAAATTTGATAAGAATTTTTAAAAATAATATGCAATATTTGTTTATCTACCTGACAAGACTTCAGCAAGTAATTTCACTTGTATATGAAGACATTAGATGGAAGAGTAATGGGCTAGAAATGGAATAAATGCTATGGTTTTGGTTTACTTTTTAATCTCTACCAGTTAACTGAATGGCCTCAGGCAATCTATAGAATCTCTTAATTTATTTCTATGCAGACATGTATGAAACACACTGCTTTCCAGTAGAACAAATATTTAACAGTGTACTGTATGGTCCCTGCATCTCGCCAATCTGGGGATGCTGGGTTCATTTTATCACAGACTCATTTACCTAGTAGCTCCTTATTAAAAAAAAAAAAAATGATTGAAAACAACCGATATTAATAGCATACTGAGAATTTATCATCCCTTGGTAGGACAGAGAGATAACATGCTAGAAATAGAAGACAAATAAATGGATTTGTCATGTAGGAGTTCAAAATACGATAAGAGGATTGTTCACTCCCAACAGGTCACATGGCACGGGTGCCTACAGTGCTGACTTCACAGGACTATTGTGCTGCGAAGCGCTATAACTACACTTGGTTTCTGCCGGTCGACCATGGAACTCTGTAAGTCAATGAACAACTCTAAATGTCAGTTTCCTCACCAGCACAGTAAGAATAATGGCAGTTGCCATGAGACTTAAATCCCATAATTCATATAAAAGGATTAGTGCCACACATGACAGGTGTGAATCAATGCAAAAGTATTAAATATTAATTATTTTTGTATCAAACAGATGAGTGTACAATGTTGTCAGTACAAAGAGGAATATATGAAATTATTTAGTAATAATAGGAAGGCATTTATATACTCTGTTCCTGTAAAAAAAAAAAATAATAATAATACAATCTATTACAAGCTGAGCTGCATTCCTGACCCCAAATATAAGAGCCCTAATCCATAGAAATTCAAAGTGTAATTGTAATTAGGGACAGGGCTTTAAAGAGATGCTGAAAGTTAAATGAAGTTGTCAGGGCAGGCCCTAATCCAGTCCAACTGGTGACATTCTGAGAAGAGGAAATTTGGATGCTGAGACACCTCAGGGGATTGGCTGTGTGGAGAAGAGACCATGAGAGGCCATACTGAGAAGGGAGCCTTTGCGCGGCCAAGAAAGAGGCCTGCAGCGACAGAAGACCTGCTGACACCTTAATCTAGGACGTTTAGCCCACTGTCCTGTGAGAAATGGATGCTTCCCGTCAAAGCCAACTCTCATGTATTTTGTCGTGGATACCCTGGCAAAATCATGCCAAAGCACGCGTAGTAAAGAAAAATAACTGCTCAAACACCACTGATGAAAAAGGCATACACATTTTGCCTTACAGTGTCTGGGTACATGTAGTTTTAAAAATAAATATAAATAATAAATGCACAGAATAAAAAATACTTCAACAATCAAAAGAGTATGAATTAAAAATAAATTTCTTCTATTGGAAGTAGACAAGAATTATTATCACTATGTTTCTGGGTAAAATATTTACAGCAAGTTGCATGTTAATTGATACAGACATGGCAGATGATGCCTGTACCCTCAGGTGTGCCTCAAAATAAGCTTAGGAGCCTTATTTTTTCACGTGGCTATAGGGAATAGCTATAACCACCTCACACACCTGAAGAGGCATGCGCAGGCTACCCTCCCTGGTTTTTCAAATGGAACATGTGATACCATGTCCAATGGAATGCAGAAGGAACTTAATAAATACCTGTTGATAAGCTTGAATAATTATACCTTTGATAATATATTTTATAAAAGATATACATGGCTTTAGTGACTATGATGAATTCTGTTCAGCAGATCTTTGTGTAGGCAACTAGAAAGTGAAATGACATTTATGCAAGTAAGAGGCATTTCACTAGGTATTTCTTCCTGTCACCCTATTTCGTTCATTTGATATATGTTCATTCCTGCATTTAGTGCCAAATAAAACATTTGCATTTAATTTTTGCTGCTATACAAGTGTCAGAGAAACTAAAAGGTAGGATTAACTTCACCTGACAAAAATCTTTGGCCCGAGGGCTAATCCAGATCTGATTACAATTTTCTTCACTTTCTTGATAATTCTTTGTAGTGTCCAAAGAAATGGCAGAAAGAGAAAAGAATTATGAAAATTTTGAAAAATGATTGCACCTGCTTGTAGTGATTCTGTTGCCCTGAGCAAGTAATTGATTCTGAGTTTCTCTTCTACTTCTCTGAGAAAAATACTGTCTCAAATCCTTAATACTGTGTAATGCCTTTAAATTCTGTGTAGGGGTCAGATGTTTACCTACCCAGGTTTTCTTGGGCGCCTATGTTTTGCTGATATCCTGGCAGTGGTGGGATCTCCTGGGCTCACTAAACCTCTCCATCTCTCGGCCTGACAGTGGATGGGGCCTCCAGCTTCTCTTCACAACTTCCTGCCCCCAACAGGCTCTGGCAAAGTTATCCCATCATGGGGAGTTCTTAGTTTAAATGTCTTATTTAATATTTTTATATTCTTTCATTATTTATTTGGCATTTTCCTTTGCTGAAAAAATGTCACATTTGAAAAAGATATGAAAAATTATGTGTTTTATTTTTCACATTTAATTTAACAGATAGCTTTGATAAAAATACATTCAAAATTGATTTTATGTGTTTTAATATTTATAAGTTAGACAATTACTGTCACTTGAACAAATTATGTAAAAATTTTGATTAAAACATTAAAGTTAGATATTTATACTATATTCCTAGTACCAACCTCAGTGTTTAACTTATAGAAAAGACTTAAGATATTTCTGTGAGGAATAGATGAGCAGATTTTATGGTTACAGTCTTACTTTATTATAAAAGAACAAAAAAATAAGAAACAAAGAAAGAAAATTCAATAGAGAATTGCATAAGCTAATTTCAAGGGAAATAGTGGAGAATTATAGAGAAACAGCATCAACAAAATGTCATGATACGCTGGTGAAAAGATCACAAACTACTGTTCAGAAATAAAGACAAAAAATCTGTTCAGTGCCCTAAATCCACATCTTCCTTAAAATCAAGTTGTTCACTACTATAAAATAAAGATGAAAATATGAAAAAAGTTAGAATTTTTTTAATGAAAGTAACAGAATAAATGTATTATAAGCTGTATGTTTCTGATTATATTTTCTAAGTCATCCTAAAATCATCATATTCAGACCTGCACAACAATAAAGCAACTTTGTTTTTACAATTAAATTTTACAATGATTTTTTCTGACTTCCAGTAGAAGCTCTAGCTTATTTCTCATAAAGGGCATGATGTTCAAGTTTTAAAATTGGTTTTATCATGTTTATATTTTCAGCTATCTGTGTGGGAGGTTCCCTTTGGTCTGTAGTCCCAAGTGCAACAAATAGTCAAGACTGATGTTGGCGACTGAAATATCTTAAGCAAGAAAGTGGCCTGGTGAATTCTACAGGTAAGAAAGACTACTTAGGTATGTTCAGTAAGACCAAATTGGTGGCTTTTCTCCCTCTCGGAGGCAGTGTTTCACCCCACAGCCTAAAGATATAGATCAATGCTACACATTTTCCTATATCATACCGCACTTGTAGTGCTGAGCTCTTGCTACCTTGTCTTCACCAGCAAGTGTCCAGCCATGGACACAATCAGGTTCAGTCCAGGCATCCCCCACAGTTCAGCTTCAGGTTTGGGGGAGGAGGTAAGAACCAGAAGGTGTCTCCTGGGCTCAGATCTGAAACTCACACGATGTCACTTTTCATTCATTCTGTTAGTAAAAACAAGATACAGGGTTAGTTCCCATTCAGAGGTAAGTCATAGACTCTTTTCTGGATGGCAAAGGCACAACTCAAGTACATAAGAGGCTGGGAAGGAGGAGAGGCCATCAGTAGACTATCTCATTATATTACAGAATGTTCAAGAAACAACCATCAAGTGTGACAGGGCCCTTATGTCCTTTGCTGTGTATACTGAAATAAGCCACCAGATGAAATTAAAATACACATGCTAGGAGTAGACTCTAGCTCCAAAATAATTTCCAAGTAGACATGCATTCTTTGGCCAAAGTTTTAACTTAAAATAGTATGAATTACAAGGTGCCAATATTTGGCAATGAGCCAAGAAATAAAGGTGTTTGCTGAATTTCCCTCAAGATTTCACTCACTGTGTATACAACTGCCAGATTTTCCTCTGTGGTGGGACTCCATTCCACAGGCCATGACTATCACAAGAACGTGCAGGGACTGAGATGATTCTCTTCTTTGGTGTAAATAAGCAGCTTGTCTCCATAGAATTGCTCCTAGCTTGATCCTCTGAAACACCCTTAGCAGCTATTTATCTCTGTTTACAACTCTATGTCCCAGAGATGTGTGTGGGTCACTTGACATATCTGTCACCAAGAGGCTGAACCTTATTATTTCTCATGCTTCTACAGGTGTGTTTGTGGAAGGACATAACTTTCTGGTGAATTTTTATTTCTGCATCAGATAAACTGGAAATTTAAAAAGAGAATTCACCCTCTGTTAAGGTTACAAGATTCACAAAAAATACTGCATGAGATGAGTATTTTCATGGTCTGTTTGAGATTCAGATTTCAGTAGCTGTTCTCTTACCATCTGGAAGCCCAAACTTTCTGTAAACTTGAAGACAGAGGGTTTAGAAACAGACAGACATTACTTCTTTATTTGCATTAGTAGCAAATAAAGTAATTTTGCTTTAAATTTCTAAAATAAACCTTTCCTCTCTATTTGCAAGAAGAATTGTAGTTCACTTTTATCATATTGTTTAGGTACTAACTACCTTTTTCCCTGACTTCTTCCGTGGTCTCTTGCTCAATTAGTGCAGTCTGGCCAAAGCTATAAGAAGAGAGTCCTAGTGGGGCCAGGCAGATGGCTCAGTAGAATAAGTGCTTCCCTGGTAAGTGCAAGGGCCTGAGTTCAATNAAAAAAAAAAAAAAAAAAAAAAAACCAGAATTCTAGAGGTTTACTGCCTGGAAGTTCAACACAAAGTGGTTGGAAACTCTACCAAAAGCCACCTACCAACACAAAACTAATAGTCAACAGGTGACTTAAAGAAAATTTAAACTCTCATAGCGTGTCCCTTAAAACTCTGTTCCCAGTCCATCCCAGGCCTTTGTTCCACCCTCATCTCTACAAACTACCTTTCTCCACACCTGATTGTCTAGGAGACATTTAAAAGTAATGGGTAGAAAAAGTATTTTCTAATAAAATATAGCTTTGGCAAAACTTAGACTTAAAACATTAGACTTCTAGCTGGGGATACAGCTCAACAGAATAAGTGCCTGCCTGGCAAGCTCAAGGTCCTAAGTTTGATCCTCAGTACTGAAAATAAAAAATTGACTTTTCAACTGGGAAAAATAGAACTAACTTTCTAAAAATGTGAATACTACAGGTGCTTCTATTGCCTCTCTGGACATTTTTAAGGGCTTTCATTCTTTTATGCAAGGGTACAAAGCACATACCTGTTCATGTTTTAAGATTAAACTCAATTTTGTACGTGTCATCACTTTGGTAACTAACCTTTTCTCAGCCCTCCACACAAAACTGATGCACTTTTTGTCTTCGTGTCGAATTGAATTGAAATGTCTGTCCAGTTTATCCAAGCTGTCCTGATTTTTGCCTCCCAAGTGGTATATTCAGGACCCCTGCCCACTCCCTGTTTATCCCCAATCATGATAGTGGGTCCTTTCCCACACCTCTTAGAGAGTGACTTGAAGAGTCAGTGCCAGTATAACCCTTATCAATAGTAGTATTTGCATCTCTCATGTAAGTTCAGTGCCAGACACTTACTAAATGCCTAATAAATGTCTGTGGGGTGATTGAATGGAGGAAAGCATCAGATGGCCCGTGGAAGGAAAAGCAAAGGGAGAGGAGAGAAGACAAGGCCAACTCAGGAATGGAAGCACGCTGCAGGAATGGTGTGTAGAGCACAGAGCTGAAGCCTCTGTCTTGCTCCATCCATAATACTCCCCAAGATTTTCTTCAGTAGGTTTTTTTTTTTTTAGTATATGTTTGCATTATAGAATGATTACATTCATTGTGAGAAGCTGGTCTGTGTCCATAGGCCATCTTGACTCTCTGCTTGTGCCCTCCCCCATTTTTGGTCCTCTTGTCGTTTGCAAAGCTTCTTACTGTCTTTTTCTCTTTAATTTATTTATACCTTGAGTTTCTCATGTAAGAGAAACCATGAAATATTTAAGCTTGTATATCTGATTTATTTCACTTAGCATCATGAGCTCAAGGTACATCCATTTGCCTAAAAAAGATTCAAGTTTATTCTTCTTCATGGCAGAGTGTCAAAAGCATTTTAAAAAATACTAATGATTTTACTCCATAAATTGAATGAAGCCTCCAGAGTTATGGCCTTGGGATAGGATTTTTTAAATCTCCTCAGGTATTTCTAAAGGACAGATGGTGTTTAGAACTGCTGGCTTGTAGCTACCCCAAGGCATTCAAACACCTAGCAGTAGATAGAATCTATTTTTAAAGATACTATAAAATTAAAATATCTTTAAGGAAGGGCCGATTCTAAGAGTCCTCTAGTCACTTCTGTGTGGAGGATCTCTTACTGTTCTGGCCACTTTCATGCCTCTTCTCCTCTGATCCATAATTAGCCTCTCAATTGTGGGATCCCAGCTAGTTTCTAGAGGGAAAAGGTAAAAAGGCATAGAAATATTTTCGATGATCATGCCTACAAACTAATGTGCATAGTGAATTCATCTTAAAATGCTTGTTTGGAAAAATAAATAGCATCTGAGGTCAGGTAAAGAAAATAGTTAATGTTAGCAATTTGTTCCCTTCTCCAGGAAACAGACTTTCTACTGGCAGGCTAAATAGATGTGCACCAGACATGGTCTTCAAAGCCATTGATCTCAGAGGTTATAAACAACGCCCTACTGACCCATTGGTCTGTGTCCTTGGATTAAGAGAGCTTTCAATGTAGAGTCCCCTTTGCAGTGCGTTCCTGCCAATAAATAAGCCTACTTTAAAAAATGTATATTGAACCAAGTTATATGTGATCATTAATCACAGACTCTCCCTTGGACTCCCATCATAAATAGTGCATCTGCATAAAATTCCCTGCTGAAATCATCTTGCCATCTTTTCAGCCTTCTATGAAAAGAAGACACTTTTGGAGGAAAGAGAGAATAATGCACCATCTTTCTAATTTTCCCTTAAATTACTTAGGTCCTTCACAATCATTTCTCAAAATTATTTCAAATTTTATTTGAAATGAATGTAAAAGAATTTTATACTTGCTGGCTCTGTGTCTTATAGCTCGGTTGCAGGGTCATAATAAACATAGTATCCTACCTTCATTTTCACATTTTGATATGTCTTACTGTGCATGTCTTCCATATTTCTGTGAAGCCAGAGGTTTGCACAAAATGACAAGTCCAATATTAAGTCTAAGGCATAGGAAGGGCCTCTGATGCTTCAACTTCATTGATGTCATAGTGCACCCTCACTGCCCCAAGCAGCATGGTATCACATAAGTGATACTTCTCTCCTCTTGTTTATTGTTATTAAAGTGACATCAAATTATATAGCCTCATATGAGATGCCAATAGTACAGAATTGTAAAATTAAATTTGAAAGACCTTTTTTATCATCCCTCACGTCCCTTCCAGAGGTTATTACTTTCAGCATCCAGGACATGAAATGTTCCCATTTTTAAATAGAGCTTTCAAGGAGTTACTTAAAGTTTATTTCCTTCTCTAGACTCTCAGATACCTTTTTTTTTCAAACATTCAGGTATGTGGATGGAAAGAAGAAAGAAAGAAAGAAAGAAAGAGAGAGAGAGAGA
>NDGM011102470.1:0-14461 GCA_002564305.1 Octomys mimax | reverse complement strand
CTGTGTTTTTTGGGCTGTGGGACAGCATCACTAATCTCTACCTGCTAGGTACCAGTAGCCTTGCCCCCAGGGGAAAACTACTTCCAGACATTGCCAAATTAACCCTTGGTAAGAAAGAGGCCTTAGAGGAGAGATAAAAGTAGAGGCAGAGTAAGTGCAGAGTACACTCTGAGGTCAGAGCATATAATGGGTAGAGGGAGAATCTTTCCAGCTGGGCCAAGGACAGTGGCACTGTCTGCCCTGTGATGGGGACAGAGACTTAATAAGCTTTGGCACAACATAAAATGATACAATGCATGAAGTCAATGGGGCTCCCAGGGGCTCAATCTGATGCCCTAGGGATGATTGCCAGCCCAGGGCGACCACATCTCCATGAGGGGGGCCTTAAAAAGTACTGAACAGGACACTGCCCATGTGGCATGAGCAGGAAAGAGGAATAACATCTTATGGGAAAGTTTTCCAGCATAGCTTCTGGCACTTCACACTGCTTTAATGTCTAACTTGTGAGTGAAAATTATTAGCAACCAATATAATGTTTATGCTCCATGCAATCTGAACATTAAAAACTTTTAGTGGAGATAGGCTAAACCTGATATTTCAGCTCATCATTGTGGTAAAATAATTTAACACTGCATTTTCTCAGTTTAGGAAAGAGCATCTCATTGTCTAGACAAAACTGATACCATCTGGAAATAATTTATTCCCTTAGAGGAGAAACTCACATTCAACTTGAGATATGAGGACTCACCAAAAACCTCTGAAAGACAGTATCTCCCAAACAAGCCACAGTCCTCACCTTGTACCCTGCTATGGGAAATCCCCAGGTTGTGGGTGGCTGTATGTCACCTGTTGTACAGGCAGACACTATAGGCACCATGCCACATTAAAATCCTGACAATCACCTGCCCTTGAAGGAAAGGAAAGTGCTGGTAGATCCACACATATGAGCCACATTTGGCTAATAATTCAACTGTCCAGGCTATGCCTGATGCAGGTTTCTTTTTTTTCTTTCTTTTTTTTTTTTTTTTTTTTGCAGAACCAGGGACTGAACTCAGGCCCTTGCGCTTGCCAGGGAAGCACTTATTCCACTGAGCCATCTCCCCAGCCCCTGATGCAGGTTTCTGACACAATATTTTTTCTCATTTATCTTAGTCATATCACTGCTCTGATTTTCCCATTCCTCTAAAAAAAAAGCTTTCCTATCATTTTGCTGTTTTTACTTTAGTCAGATATTTATTTAAAATCTCTAGTAAGTTAAAAAATTGGGTGAAAAAAACTCTCAAACCTATGTGATCAGAGTCCCCACACCAGTCTTCACAACACCATTTATGCATGATCTGTGTAAACCACAGTAGGACATTCTTTAAAACAAAGCAGCCTGGGTGAGCACACAAGGATATTCAGGGGCATTGGAGCAATGAAGGGGTAAAGAAAATTTCAGGCAAAAAAGAAACCAGGCTGGGCTAAGGCAGGAGCTGGCCTCCGGGCTACATGATGAGTGATGAGTGGGGGCAGGGCAAGACAGCAAGGTCAACAGGGGTCAAGCCACGTGATGCTCTGGAAAGGTCCCTGTGGAAGAGATCCATCAAAAATGCCCATGAAGAGAGGTGATCTTACCCAAGCTTTGTTTTCCTGTCTGAACCAGCAGAGCTGAGCTCTCTCTAATGGGAACCTATCATTAGTACATAAAAGCTTGGAAGAGCAAGGGGAAAGGTGAGAATTAACCTGCCCATTGCATCGGAACAGCTGGCATCTAACTGAACCTGCCTGGGATTAGTGAGCTTGGGCAGATCCAGGGTCAGATCGACCCATGGAGAGGAGTGAGCTGAGACAGATGAACATTCATCGCCTGTCCTCAAAGGTCAGGGAATAATTTCCATGGGGTAAAGAAAAGAGAAGGACCACTTCCTCAAGTGCTTGACTTGACGAAGCACTGAATCACATTTTGAATGGTTTGTGTTTGCATGTGACATAAAATGTACTACAATGGTGCCTCTTACATACACAATGCATCAGAAAAATAAAGAGAAGCATTGTCCAGGGCAGCAGAACATTCCTTAGGGGTGTACGGTCTATGGCTTCACGATGCACTGACCCTACTCTTGCAGACTTCTAGTATTTGC
The DNA here is from genome assembly GCA_002564305.1 of Octomys mimax. Classification (NCBI taxonomy): domain Eukaryota; kingdom Metazoa; phylum Chordata; class Mammalia; order Rodentia; family Octodontidae; genus Octomys; species Octomys mimax. The sequence goes on along the minus strand of NDGM011102470.1, from coordinate 12,338 downwards.
AATTTTTGGTTGGATGCACAGACTGACATGATGCAGGATCAGACAAGTGAGGTCTGGAAACACAGTCCCTAGACCAGATTGCTGTGAACAATTGGGACAAAAACCACAGGGGCCTGCACATTAGTAATAACAGCTCCAAAAATGTTGTATGCAAAAAAACTCTTTGAAAATATTTGTGGGAAAGCCACAATTTGTAAGAAAAGTATGTCTCATTTTCTAAACAGACAGAATGATTAAGAAACTTATTTCAGAATATTCCAAAGAGCTAGGTTGATGACATTTTACAAAGATGCCATTTCAATTAAATGCTCATTAAAAACATTACATCATTACCCAGCAAAACCACAAACTGTATTCAGGAATGGCTCTGACCAAAGGCAAAATCAGAAAACAAAGTGTGCATAGTACTGTATGGCCAGAGAAATAAGGTTTAACAATCATCAAAACAGATGGGAGAATCTATATGTTTTTTGCTAGAGTAGGAATCAGAGAACAGCTGAATTGACAAGTGTAGGCATCTTACTGCCACAGAACACAGTAAGAAAACTTCAGGCGGACGTGACACCATCCCTTGACACCAAAGCTTTTGCCCAGATGTCTGGTTGCATGGCAGATGCCAAGTTTAGGATTCCCCTCACACATTCCTTTGCTTCAGAAGCACCACTCAGCAATGCAATTTCAGAGCAGCCTAAATTCCAGAATATTAACCTGGCCCCATCTGCTGCCTAACTTTATCCGCCTTTTAAGACTCCCAAAGCTCAGCGGAGACACAACACCAGCTAGTTATGTTCAGATTTATGTAAAAGGTGAAGAGGTGTCAAGGCTTCAGAGAACTCATTTACAAATAAATGTGGAGAACGTCACCTGCCGATGTGGCTACACTGCAAGCGACACTATGATTTCTGATCTGATACTATTTGTCCGTGAACAGAAATTTTTTTTTCTTTTCTTTGTAAAGAGTGGTACAAAATCTTGGAAAATATAAAAGGTAGGGTTTATACAAGTGTTAGCAATTATAATTACATTTATAACCAGAGCTTGGATAAGTTTCTGGTTATATAAGCCTTTCGCTGGATTTTGTCTTCCTCTATTGCTATTTTGGCTGGATGAAAAGTTATGACACTCAAATTTCAATCTTTTCGCTTTTCTTTTTTTTTTTCTCTTTTTTTTGTAGAGCCGGGCATTGAACTTAGGCCCTTGTGCTTGCCAGAGAAGCGTTTATTCCACTGAGCCATCTCCCCGGCCCCCTCTTCACTTTTCTTTACAAAAATAAATTTGGAAAGAGAAATAAAAACAAGGGAGATGAACTTGATTGGTAATGCCAAACAGTCTCATGGGAAGCCACAAACATTCCTTACTGCTAGGTCCACCACTAAGTGGCATTACCTGGACTGCCTACACCCGTGTGGGGCCCTCTGCCTGCTTTGTGCTAGTCAGACATGGGCAAAGGTGATAGATCCCGTCCTGGCTGAGACGTGTAAGAGTGTGAGACCCTGACTCCCCTCCCAGTGCTCAGGCTGAGGGTGAACTCAGGGCCAGGCATTAAACACTGGACTACGTGTGTTAAGACATGGAAATGGCAGTCATGAAAGAAGATCCCTACATGGGAGAGCAAAATATTCCACCCTAAATACATATCTTTGGTACTGTCAGAGAAACTACAGACCTCTGTAGACAGAAGAACAGCCCCAGAAGATGTCTTTTGTAAGAAGAAATTCACATTTATTTACATTAGTAAAGAGCAGATATAAGCAGAGCCTTTCTGATACCCCTGTTTGCCTAAGAGTCTGACACCCACAGGAGACCCTACATGGCTGTTACCTAGAAGACCTCACTTGCACTGAAAATGCAAGGCAACCCTGAGGGCTGTGCACATCCTCCATACTTCTACAACAAGTGCCACCTGTCTTCCCTAGAAGCGCAAGCCCCTGTCCCTTTTCTAAACTCTACATAAGGTTGGGTCATCTTACCCCTGGAGGACTCACAGAATATATGTATATATAGTGTCCATGATTAGGCATACAATAAAATGACCATATTTTTCTTCTATTGTCTATTTGATAGCCTGAGATTACCCACTATTCAGAAGGAAAAGAGTGAATCTTCAATTTCCCTGTAACTGGAAACAGGAGACCAGACATGCCATGCAAGGCCACTGGCTGCAGTCAGTGCAGTCAGGTGGTAGGAGACAACTGAACAGGGACCAGAAACTTTATGGGGGTTCTTGAAGGAAACAAAGGTACAGGAAGGGAAGGCATGCTGAAGGAGGTGAGGGCTGGCTTGCTAGAATAAGTTTTTTCAGGCTCTGGGCCATAAGGATGGTACCTAGTTGTCAGGTAGACTGGGCCTGGGGTGATTTAGGACAGGAGAAACTTCAGCTTGGCCTGGAGAGTTTGATCTGGAGATGCCCAAAGTCATGCTTGAAAGGGAGTCAACTTGTTAACTTTAAGAAATACACGGTCCTGGGAGGGGCACTTTCTCCTGGAACAAGGCCCCAAATGACAGGGCACCAGCACACACAATACATACATTCACACACATGCGCACGCACTCACACTCACACAAGACAGAGAAAAGAAAACTGAAACATATAGTTAGTACACGCGTGATCAACATATTTCTTCACTGGATGGTGACATGGGTGAGAAGTGGCCCTCTGCTGCACCAAGCTCCTGAGCCTGGGAAGTGGTCACAGCAGCAGGGCTACCCAGGGGATCCGAGAACTCAGCTGCCTGCTGAGCTGCATGAGCAACATTTGGGAATTCCAGCTCATGCATCTTACATTACCCCAAACTCGCACGTTTAAAATACATGTTGTAGAGCATTTATTAAAAGATCTATTAGAAGATAAGAAATTTTACTGAATGAAAAACAAAAGCATTCCGGCCCATTTCTGGGTGAAGATGTTCGAGGCAGAACTCCACAGAAAAGTGATCTCTTAAGTGAGGGCTTTCTCATAGCAGTTAATTACTGTGTTGAAAACAAACCAAAAACACAAAAATAACTTACATTTGAATTTAGAGACTTGCTTATATTTTTAACCCATTATGACTGGGCTAATAATAAATGAGGTACTCAAATTTATAAGCTGTACTTTCACTTGTTTAAATGGAAAAGGATTCCAGAATGTCTGTCTTTCTAGTTCTTAGTGAGCAAGTTCCACTTACTGCATTTATGTGCCTCAGGGTTTTATGAACTTCCACCCTCTCCTCTGGCAGGCAGTGCCAGATGCCAGAGCCCACACTGACTTACTGCTCCCCTTTTCTGTCCTATTAAAGATTTAATGTCTGCCTCTGAATCTTTTGATGCATTTCAGACTTTTCCTAAACTGCATACTGTATTGCTAGTGGCCTTTTACAATCGTCAAGTCAGTGTACCACTTTATAGACCTGACTTGAAAATATAGTATTCTGTTGGTATAAGTGGCTGCCAAGGCCCTGTTTCTTGCAGGGTTAACATATAGGCTGATAAGATGGAGTACAGCAGTGTTAAATAATGCGACGTGGGTGCCTTCCCTTTCTACCTCCGATCCAATGCTCCTCACCACCATCATCACTGTACAAGACCATGCAATGGCTCAGTGACAGGACTCCAGCAATCACCCTTGCCAAGGTGGTGATGCCAAAGTAAGCCAGCTCAAATGGCTCCCATTACGCTAATACTCTACAAGGCTTAATTATTCAAATCAGAACAGAAAATGTGGGCATCGATGCCTTCATCCTCATCACCGCAAGCCGATCTGTACCTTACTCACCCATCGCCTACCCCAGCCCCGTATTCCTCTCTACTCCCACCCTTGCTATTCCTGAAAGCTGCATCATGTCTTGGCTACTTCTGTCCTCGCTCATTCCTACTCATCCTCCAACTCTGTTGCCACACTTTCTGGGAAGGGCTCCTTCAAGACCAGCTTAGCTTAGGCTTTCATGGAAAGCATTCTACTCTCCGCTTTGATACTGATTCTTGTTCATGTCCCACCTTTTCTAGATGTGAGCTCCATAAGGACAAGGAACGCATCTGCTGTGGACACTACCACATGGTGGAACCCAGGAAAGCCCTGACATGGAGAATAAGCTTATTTCTTTTTTTATTTTTAAACAAGTGAAGAAGAGTTTAAGAAGTTGCAAGTTTACAGTAAAAAGGTGTGGGTTATAAAATACTTTGAAGTTAGTATGACTTTACAATGCCACAGGTGGAGAGAGGTATGACAAGTTTTTTTTAAATACATGTGTAATAGCATTTAGTTAATATTTAAAATTCACCAGATTGTACACTACCACACTATTTAAAAGTATAAAATTTCATTTTCTAAGAATTTTGAAAGATATTCTTGCTTAATTAATGTTGAAACTTTAAGTATCCGTTCGCTATGTTTCCTTCTTAAATGCTTTCTGCAGTGGGACTCCCTGGGAGCCATCACCATGGCTTTTGTTGCTGTTGTTTTGGTGCTAGGAATTGAATGCCAGGCAAGGGGAATATCAGTGAGCCACTGAGCCACACCACCAGTCCTCCAGAGCAATCTTTAAAGGTTATTTCTCTGCTGCTAAGCATATGTTCTTTCCCATTACCTCTCTTGCAATTTTCATCAGGAAAAATCTGAGAATTTTTTTCCTAAGTAAAAATTGACTTTACCTTTTTTTTTTTGCCAATAACTACATTCCACTTCAGGGAGGGTTGTTCAACTATGCACACTGGAAAGTGCCCCTGGAAAACCCGAGTGTGGCCCGACACCGAGCCACATTTGATGAATTTTGGTGCCTGTGAAGGCGATACCTACAGGCTCTTTTCAGATCAAAGGGTACGGACTGCAGGCAGAACCATGGGCATGGGTGCAGAGCTGTGGTGGTTGGGAGAAATCTGATTTACTGACTTGCTTGAGTGGAAAAATTTATTTTGAACTCTAAATGAATCATCACAAACTTCATCAGCAAAAGAGTGCTTTGAAAAGTCTGTCCAAACCCACGCAAAAATAAGCAAAGCAAGATTCTTGGAAGCATTCTAGGGAACAAGCAACATGGCTGCACCTCCTCAAGCACTTCCCCCCAGTGGCCACGCTGCCTTGACTAAAGTGAACCATTCTGACAGGGTCCACGGATGGCAGAGAGAACTGCATAGTAAAACACACTGTTTTGCGTCATCATCCACTTAACATTAAATGAAGACATGGGGGTACTCTCAGCCTTGATGAGGCCGAATTTCAAAACTGTGGGTGCGGAGAGGTGGCCGTGCCTTCAGACAGTGCTTGGGGGCAGAGGAGGCCTCTACATGCTCATGCATTACACTGGGTTCCTCTGCTTTTAAAAGTGCCCTCGTTTGTCTCAAATCAGCTCCATCATCCTATCCTGCTTAGAGTTAGAACCGATACATTTTCTAAATAACAATTAAGAGTGTAATAAGAACTCACTTGGATTTAAGACAGCAAATCAGGACACATAAACAAGTAATCCAGTCAGCTGACATATCCCTGGCCTCTCAATCTTGCGATCTTTCTTGATTTTCATCCTTACTCCCCATCAAGCCCCCCAGCAATTTGTGCTTTTGCCAAATCCTGTGTCCCTCTACGAAGCAGTCTTATAATCTCCAGAGGGAATTCCCCTCACCCATGGTCCCCTAGAAAGCTCACGTCATTAGCCTTTTGCTGAGAAAACTCCTCCAAGTATTAGGGACTGGATCTCCCCATTCTTTATCCCTTTTCCAGACACTCACCCCTCACTCCTAGTCCTCACCCTCCCACACAGGGCCAATGGCAATGTGCAGACACATGCTTTGATTTACAGTTGCCAGAAAGACTGAGAAGGGGGAGGTTAATCTGTTTGGGTTGCTATGGAGAGATATTGCAGACTGTGTCTTCCAGCTGACAGCAATCTAGGTTCCCAAGAGCAAGATGCTGGTGGATTTTGTGCATGATGAGGGTCTGTTCCTTAAAGAAGGAGCCTCCTTAGTGTGTTCTTTTGTAGCAAAAGGAGCAAATGATCTCTTGGGGTTCTTTTGTTAATATAAGAAAAAGGCTTCTCCCTCATGACTTAACCATCTCTCAAGGATCCTGTCTCCCAGCACCATCATTTTGAGGGTCAGGATTCAGTATGAGAACTGGGAGCAGACACAGCAGTTTGGTCCACGTTCCCATTCTGCTTGGCTCTTACTGCCAGTCGCCAGTCCCACACACCTGGATCCTACTTGGACTTCACAGCTAAACCTAAATGCCAACCCTCAAGAAGCCACTAATAATCTCAAATGAAAAGCACCTCCTAGCCATTTGGTACTCAGTAGCATTTTATGTGTATTTCACATGAGTCAGTTACATTTTTCCTATTTGCTTTTTTGAGACAGCACCTCATCATAAAGTTCAGGTCTCACTATGCAGCCCACACTGGCCTTGAACTCATAGCAATCATCCTGCTTCAACCTCCCAAGTGGGAGGGATTACAGGCAGCAACCACTATGCCTGGTTGAGACAGTTATATTCTACCTCTACTAGAGTTATCCATGTGAAAAGCTAATCTTTATCAGATGACAAATGCTTATAAGTTAAGGCTCTAGTTGACATATCTGCTTATCATCTGCTTGGAATCCACAACAGGTAACAAAAATGTTATGGGAACAAATAAGGCATGTGAGTAATAATGTAATAATTTTTGCTTTACCCTAATAGGGGGAATTTAGATATTAATTTAAAAATATTCATCCAATTTGTTAGAGAAAGTCAATTATTGAACAAAATAAAATTGGCCTTCTGACAGCGATATGCTATTTCAACAGAAAGCTTTTACTCCACAGGCTGTTTGTAATACAACTAACAGAAAGGCTCTATGCTGAAGTGTGGATAAATAAAATGAAACAATGGAACTGCTAGTGTTAGTCACAACAACGAAGACAACATCAAAAGATCCATTGTTCTATCGTCTTGTTGCTAAGCAAATTGTAAGATTTGGAAGAATCAGACGAGAGGGGCAGAACCTAGTTTAAAATTCAATTGAAAATATCTCTTAGGTCCATCAGTAATGGATGGGATTCTAAAGTCTTTTAAACACAGACCACAGTGGGTAAATGAATGGGGTTACTAGTGACAGCGGGCAGACTGTAACAACTCTGCCACCAACTACAAGCCCTAACTTCAAACGCACGATCCCCACCTCAGGATGAGAGAGCCACTGTCTCCACTAAAAGAGGCAACATTATTCCTTTTAAAGCAGGCAAGTAAAGGGTCATCTGGTAAAACAAATGGAAGTCCAAAGGCAAATGCTTCTTATCTACAATACAGTGCCTTAGATAAGAATGACAAAAACTCCAGAGTTACTGTTAGTTACTCCAGTGTTAGCTACTGTGGCCAGTCCATGCCAAAACTCACTGTCTCTTCCTAGGTACAAAACCCTGGGCTCAGGTTTCAGAGCACAACTGCTAAAACTGTTCTGTTGCACATACACATAGTCCTGTAACTAGTTCATCCTGCCATGGTCATGGCTACTTCTTTCACCAAATGTCACAGCTTCATGAACACAACCATACTCAGTGCTCTTAGAATTTCAAACTTTTACTTATAAAATCATTTTAAGCAAATGAAAGCCACCATGAGTTAAGAGGAAGTATATAAAAACCCCTGAGTGATAAGAGCATGAATTCACTGGAAAGAAAAGGATTTTGATGAAATTAAAAGAATAGGTCAGAGAGCACAACAATATATGCACATTTTCCTGTTAGTGTTTAATAGGTTAAAGAAGATCAGTGAAGGATGAATCATTTCTGTATCACACTGATAGAAACAAAGGTGCTTGGAAACTTCACGTCCTTTAGTTCTTTGAATAACTAAAGGCCCTGTCCAGGAAATATTTGCTGTATTTTTTCCCAGGAGGATTACTACTATTTGATAGGCATGAAAAGGTAGCATTCTCAAGATGCATGTTTACTTTTTTGAGACTTAAGATATTTCCCTTGACATGATGGCCACATTGTTGGATGTGTTAAGAAGTGTGAGCAACTAACTTGTCACTTTCCCACTCATCTCCACATGCCTATTGGAAAAGGAATACAGCCAAATCTGGAGAAATGGTCCTCAAACACATTATACCTTCAAAAGTCATGTGTGAAGAAAAGGAGACCTTTAACACAAGTAAAGGAGACTGACCTTACAACATTAAGTGTTCTGTAGATATGGAAATCTTAGGGAAAAGAAAGCTCAAATGATTACAAAAACTTTTAAGCTCAAGGGCAAGAGGCATCTGTGTTTCCTGACAGTATAGCTCTCTTCTTCTCAATGAGTCAAATGGCTATCATAAACCACGGTTACAAGTCCTACTATTTCAACCATCCAGTCAACCCAAAAAAACCATCCAGTCATCCAGACCAGCTTATTAATGCCAGACTGAGGAAAACTACATGCTGCAAATCTGGGGCCAGCTCTCATTTGATTTTAGGTACATTTTCTTCTAAAATGCATTCTTAGGCCTCTTGATGAGCAGAACTGGGAAAACTCGTGGACATGCTGGCAGCAGGGGGACTGCAGAGCTACTGCTGACAGTGGAAGTCATGAAGTTATTACCATGTTCCAGGGCTTTCATGGGAAACCAGAAGAGGATGAGGGAGTGGACCAAGGCGTTGATGCAGTGACCCCAGAAAACCTGTGGGAAAACAAACCGAAGGAGTCAGCACTGCCAGAACTTTCGGGCCCCATGTGCAACTCACAACAAATGCTGCATTGTGCGGGCTCCTGGCTGAGGCTGTGTGATTCCATGAGAAACATGTTAGTTTCACATTTTAAAAGTCCCTAGAAACACCCATTTCTTCCTATTTACATACAGATGACTGGACTATCTCCAGATAACATTACTTTACTACACAGACCTAAATATACACCCATTCCTATGTAGACCGACACACAATCCATCCAAACTGAAAAGTGAGCTGCAATCAGTTTTCTGTGCTGTCACAGGACAGAGGACATGTCACAGCCATCCACAAGACGAGAATCAGTTTAAATATTTTTTTTTTCGGAACCGGGGATCAGTTTAAATATTAATGTGCTCTTTATGAAAGTGTTAAAAAAAATTTGCACGTCAGTTCTTATGTGGCATTTTAACTCTCTTACCCCTTAAAAATCCCGCCCATTCATTTTTCTTTCATGTTTGAGTTTTTTGATTAATAAGTGCACATTAAAAACTGTTTTATTTAAAAGAATGTAAAGTTTGTTATTCTAAAGTACCATTTTATTAATGCACTTTAAGCATCTTCTTTTTCTTTGTCTTTGTGGGAAGTAGGAAACTGAACCCAGTGTTCCCCATGTGCCAAGCAAAGGGCTCTGCCGCTGAGCCACACCCCAGCTCCTTCAGTCCTTTTTGTGAGTACTGAGATGACAGACATGTTAAATTCAGATTAAATCTATTTAAAAATCTACATTTATTCTGGAAACTGTCACATGGTCCTAAGAAAAGGTAGAACAACAGAAAATACCAAAACACAGCATTAGGAGACACTAGGATTTTTTCCCCGGTTTTAAATGTGCATTTTTGTCCTACTCTTTCTCTGACCTCTCTATCAAAAACAAATTAAGACAAGCAAACAACAACAAACAAGTGTTGAGGGCGTTCCTACAACTAAGTGTCAGGGCTTAGTTCTAGAAGACTTTATAGAGCTATGGAAACGTGACACTGGTCTGTTTCTACTTATTTCGTACCTTAAAAGGCCTTTGATTGAAAACCAAATCGTAAATAGATTTATGTAAACAATGCAGATGGAACACATCATATTTTCCCATTAATAGAATCACAGAAAACAAATGTGTTAATAGTCACTTAAGTCTCTTTGCACAGGCAAGACAGTAAAGTCAGGCAGATGTCTTATTTTTTCTCAATGTGAGAGATGTCTCTCAAGCTTGCATAAGCAGAAGCCAGCTGTGCAGGGTCACTCTCAGCAGCATCAGGCTCAGAAAGGGGCCCTGGTGGGGGCTCACACCCCAAGGCCTACAGAGGAGGCTCTCTCTGTTCTCTTTACCAAAGCCCAATAGCTCTACTCAAGCCAATGGTGACTATAACCAGCACACAGTATTGTAACCACAGGGGGCAATGGACTTCTGTTAAACTTCTTAACTTCCTGCTGCACAGAAACATGGCCATTTCCTCTCTTCTGCAAGTGGGGTGTATGCTTTGCTTTTGCACACGAAGCTCTCAACTACTCTGCCACTGTTAGTGTGACTGCAGGCTGTGAAAAAGGCTTTAATTGACATCAGAGACCACTGGATTCACCTCCCACCCTACCCAACTCCTGCTTGGTCCTTCTTATAATTACCTATATAGGCTAAGGATCCATTAAACAACAATCCCAAATCCAAAGTGCTCTAAAATCTGAAAGCATTGAGGCAGTGATGTGTACCCACTAGTGGAAATTCCCATACTATGAAACTTTGGTTCATGCATGAAACTATTAAAAATACTCTAAGAAATTATCCAAAGGTATGTGTATATGAAACGTAAATGAGTATTGTATTTCTTTTTTTAAGTTTTGGCGTTTTTTTTTTTTTTTTTGGTGGAGGGTCTCACTGCGCAGCTCAGACTTGTAATGATCCTCTTGATTTCTGCCTCCCTAGTGCTGGGATTACAGGCAAGTGCCACCACACCCGGACTCCATCGCCGGCTCAGCATGCCTGGAGGTGGGGCTGGCATGGCATGCAGTGCCAGTGATAGAACTCTGGCCCCTGCACTTACCTAAACAAGAGCTTTGTCTGCTGAGCTATACTGCCAGCCCTGACTTTTGTATTCTGACCTGTATCCTGTTCCCAAAATATTTCGTTGTCTGTATGCAAATATTCCAAAACCTCAAAAGACTCTAAAACCTGAAACACTTTTGGTGCCAGGCATGTCATATCTGGGATGCTCAATCTGTTCCTAGATGAGGTCTTTCTTTTGATTCTCTTCTCTAATAAAAAAAAAAAAAAAAAAAAAAAAAGAAAGAAAAAGAAAAAACCAAATCAAAACAGAACACCAATGAGTGATGCTATGCCTGTGTTTGTGTCTAGTCAGTCTTATTAACTAGCTAATAAGCATTTTATTTAAAATGAAAAGCCCAGCCACAACTGGGCAGGCTTCTGGCTGGCTCAATTCATGTGGCTGTTAACGTGAGGCTGGTTCTAGGAGGCTGCTACTCCCTCCCCACCCCCACGGGGTCAGCCAAGAGGGATGCGAAGGCCCTGGAGACAGAATGGCACCTGTAATGCACCGGGCTTGTGGAGGGCCACGTGCCAGCCTCGCTGCCTCCCCAGTGCTCTCTCTCAAGCATCCTGTACCTCACAGGCAGGTGACAGGAGCTGAGTCCGGGAGCTGTCCGGGAACTGTCCCTTCGAGTGGCAGTTCTGTAATTGCACCCTGTTTACCTTTGTGTTGAAGCCTTCAGCGTTCTGGGTGATTTTGTAGAGCTGTGGAAACCTGAGCATGCTCTCTTGAGTGCAAGACCGCTCAAAGATTCCCAGAGTGAAGGGTGGCAACGCGGTGAAAATCTGTGTGAAGACAAAGAGCCATTTAAGAGCAGCCCTTCCGATTTACACAGCAACGGTGTTTCAGCTCTCTGGAATTATGACTTAACTTCCAGTCAAGTCCAAACCTGAGACTCCATGATTCATCACTCCCCTGACACCCTCCAAACAAAGAAAATAAATGAAAGATTATTTTATTACTGTTAATCTGTGTAAAATGAACACATTGAGCACTAAAAACATAAATATTTGATGAGCCAAGAAATCTTGTTAAATTACAACTACCCTTCTTTGTAGAAGCAAGTAATGAAGAAGCACACACAGTTAGCTCTGGGAAGTGTCAGATTTTCTGTTAGTGTGGGCTGAGGCACAGCTTTACAACTTCCCATCCTGTTTTATCCTCAAATTTCAGGAAGCACAAGGTTTCTCATCCATTTATTCATCCAAGAGACATTTATTGTCAATGAGTTATGGGACAGATATTGTGTCAAGCTCTAGGAACACAGAGATTTAAAAACAGAACAAGAAAGGAGAGGAAGCAAGTTCTGACTTCCAGAATACTTGTCTACTGCAGATGTGGGGAAGGGGGAAAAAGCGCAACAGATGTACAGATAAACATACAAAACACAGGGCTCTGCACAATTTCTCACATTCTGGGGGCAGGGAGAGGACAGAGAAGGACGGGAAGAGCCAAGAAATGATTCTTGCCTCAGTGAGTATGCAAAACTGCACAGTACTGAACCTGTAGGGTTGGACAGGATGGTCAGGGATTTGTCAGGATGAGGGTTCCTGCAGGAAGCCTTCCCTTTGTGGGAAGCCGTTAACTGGGATCCATTTTATAATAGTGTCAGCCATTTTCTTAAGTTTCTATTCCCCTGCTGAG